>JABSTT010001753.1:0-218987 GCA_013339685.2 Hyalomma asiaticum
ACATGCGTGCCAGAACACCCCATACGCTGTGTCTAACTAATGCAGTCCCGGTGGGTCTGACTACCATTGTGCATGAACCTTTGACATGCTGGAAAGCAGCCTCCCGTGTTTTGTAGCCCACCTATAGTCAGAAAATTTAACTTTAGGGTACAAATTTGTGTAATACCTTTACATTCAACCTTATTGTATTACTTTTCCGTTAAATCTTATTGCATTTTCACTTTATTCTTCTGAGTTAATGACGCCTGCATCATGAAGGTTTTTCAATAGATCTTCAGCGCTCTTGCCAGCTTTTCTGTAAGTTTTATAAATGTATTAATCCTTTCTCATACTGCACTTGATACTTAACGTACATTTGTTTTAGTATTAGGATGTCCTCCCCGTCAGTTCTTGTAACTATGGGACCTCCGAATGTAATACTTATCACTAAAAATGTTACTCTGTATTGAAAGAATTGAATTGAAATTGAATTGAATTTCCAGAGACTGCAGAGAGAGCGAAGGTACTGCGGCGGAAACACAAAGTCCTTAAAGAAGCTATATGAAGAAAGCCAACAGCATTCAGAGTACAAGCAAAAAAAATGCAGATACTCCAGTTGAGTTTTGCAGTGTCAGGTGACTGCATTTCACTTACCACGTGTGGCTTAACATGCAGCAAATAAAATGGGCTTGAAGTGCCTATGTAGGAGCAGTTAGCAAACCGCTGTTTCCTGCTCTTTCCAGGGTACTGGTGACATCATTGCCACAGCAAGAGGCATTGTAAATTCTTACTGTACCGCGCTGTAAATTATCGGTTTCTCGTCTTTCTGGCATTCAGTGAAAACCACACATGAGAAAAGCAGAACCAAATATTTTTGTTTTCTGGTCTGACGCTGTGATCACTTCTAATTTTGTTTCTCTTCGGTCAGTCTTGCTTTTCTCCAATGACAGCATTCTGTCGTGTCCACCATGAACAGTTCTGCCGACAGTGATGTGATGATTTCATAGCGCGATTAAAATAATAGTGCACTGAAACACAATTTACAAAGACGAGGTAACATGGGAGATAGACTTGCATGGACACGCATTCATCAGCTGCAAAATATCAATGTAAACACAGCCTACAACAGATTCATAAAATCAGTTTCTTTAGTGCCATCGAGCTGACAAAGAAGCATATCACGGCGTCTCAGTTTTATTTTTGTCTCTTTTTTTTTAAACAAGCAACTATGTCACCACTTTCTGTTGGCAATCACCTTGCTGCTTGCAGATGCGTTCTCTTCCCTTGTTCGCTCTCCGTGGTAGAGAGTTCTATTGTTGGAGGCAGAAAGCGCTAAGTAAGGGCCCTGGGATCTGGCATAAGTTTGCTGTTGGCCCCCCTTCTGTTAGCCAAGCAGGGCAGCGCTCACCTAGGGTTAGATTTTTCATGTATTGCTCTTGCAGGGAGTCGTATACAGTGACTCTAGTTGTGGGTGGGGCGGGGCTACCTTGACTTCCGCCATTGCTTCCGTTATGCTAACAGGTTCGGGTGCAAGTGTGCCAAGATGTTACTGCCACGTGCAGGTGTTCCCACGCATGGCGTGTGGTGAAGTTTTCTGTGGTTCCGTGGCCAACTGTGTTTACACGGAAATGTATTTCTGAGTGTTCTGATGGCGAAACTACGACTGACCTCCATGACAGTGTATTCATTAATCGTTGTGCAGTGAAGCACAGCAGGTCTGCACATGTGATAGCTAAGTCATTAGGAATTTCATGCAAGCAAATAGACAATCTTCATAAATTTTTGCATCAATGCCCCTTTAAATCAATTGATATGGGTGGTTGACATGTGCCAAAACTATACCCGGCCATCTGGGTGCGCAAACCGCAAAAAAAAAAAAAAATGGAAGGCAGCAAAGTGCTCGGGGGCCCCTTAAATTTCACTTGTGTCAGTGGCATAAGATAGGACGTGAAACCCTTGCACAGCTGGTGTCACATATCATTAGTAAAGATTTCCCTGGGTGGAACACATGCAGGCAACAATAGTTCTGATCTGTTTTCATCCATTTTTCACTTAGCCTTAGAGTTCAGGTGTGCACTTCAGTGGTTAATGTGAGTGATTTGGTTTCAATATGCAGTGACATGTGGGAGAATATCCTCCCTGCACATTTGTTTGTGGCTGCACAGATCATTCTATGAATGAGATTCCTTCTAGGCACAAAGGTTCTTCTATTTAAGAGTGCGAATTTCAAGAAATCTTGTGTACCTAGATTTAGAACCCACGTGTTTGAAATCAACATGCAGCATTCCACCACCATGGGCCCACCATTACTATATTGTCTTGGTGTATGGGACCCCAGTACAACTACTGACAAACTTATTTTATTCATTTCAAGGTCGGTGCAGCATGGTGCAATGCCGGCCAAAACAAGACGGACACGTAGTTCCAGCTGCTGCTGCCAAGTCCACTGGAGGCCTTTCAGCATGCCACACATCCTTTTGATCGTGACATTCGCCTGTCTTCGGTGGCATTTGGCACTCTCCTCCAGCTGGGGACATTTGTGCGGCATGAATTCTACTCTTCATCAATTGTCTGGGACCAGCGCATGCTGCACATATACCTGCATCTGAACCACCGCAGTGCCTGTGAAGGGTGTTCAGCACCGTTTCATTGTGCCCTATCTCAACATACTCGCGGTGTGTACCATTGTAACTCCTTTCGCTGGTTCTTCTCTCGCTCAAATAAGCAGCATTTCCATTAGGTCGAAGAAAAGCATCCGTAAACACTGGATGCAAATGTAACAGCTTTTTGAAAATGAAGTATATCTAAAATACGCCACCAAGCCTCATTGGCAGAAGAGTGAAATTGCAACGGATTCATCTTCGTAATTCATGGTGTATATAACCATTTCCAGTGTCGTCGCACTCCACAGTGCATATAACATAATTCTTGCCTGAATGGTGCCACCAGCCTGGCTGTTAAGGTAATCTGCCACGAGTTATTCCAAAGCTCGGAAACGTGAAATTTAAGCACCATGCAAACAATTTTCAACTTTACTGTATTCTGTGTATCAGCCACAAAGTGCGCACAAACGCATGCAACGTGGCAAAGACAGATTCAGTGTTGACACGCCTCTCACGGTACGGAGACTTAAACGACTCCAAAACAAATACAAAATAAAAAGATAGAGAAGAGAAACTCTTAACTCATACCAAGCGATAACCATAGCGGTGACAACCAAAAACGAAAAGGTGACTTTTCATTTTCAGTTTCAGACCTATAATGCTACAGTAAGGCGCACAGTTTCGAATCTAAGAGACCATAGAGAGGGCCATCAGCAGTAAAGCCTGGCCAAGCCCGCAAGAAATACAACATTGTGGCTTTTATAATGGAGAAGCATGATTGGCCCGAAATGAGCGATATAGACAGGTTGCAAAACTTGCAATGTAGCTTCCTGCACAGCAAAAGTGGGCAGAAATTCATGCACTATGATGGCGCTGCACGTCCTCGCTGAATCTGTTCCATGCAGTGTAGCGTTTCGCTTGGATGTTTAGCTAGAGTGGGTGCTTCAGCCTCTGCTAAAGCCTGTGCTGCAAGTAGGCCACATGCAGGTACCTTGGATGGCCAAGAACATGCGTGCCAGAACACCCCATACGCTGTGTCTAACTAATGCAGTCCCGGTGGGTCTGACTACCATTGTGCATGAACCTTTGACATGCTGGAAAGCAGCCTCCCGTGTTTCGCAGCCCACCTATAGTCAGAAAATTTAACTTTAGGATACAAATTTGTGTAATACCTTTACATTCAACCTTATTGTATTACTTTTCCGTTAAATCTTATTGCATTTTCACTTTATTCTTCTGAGTTAATGACGCCTGCATCATGAAGGTTTTTCACTAGATCTTCTGCGCTCTTGCCAGCTTTTCTGTAAGTTTTATAAATGTATTAATCCTTTCTCATACTGCACTTGATACTTAACGTACATGTGTTTTAGTATTAGGAGGTCCTCCCCGTCAGTTCTTGTAACTATACGACCTCCGAATGTAATACATATCACTAAAAATGTTACTCTGTATTGAAAGAAGTGAATTGAAATCGAATTTCCAGAGACCGCAGAGAGCGAAGGTACTGCAGCGGAAACACAAAATCCGTAAAGAAGCTATATGAAGAAAGCCAACAGCATTCAGAGTACAAGCAAAAAAAATGCAGATACTCCAGTTGAGTTTTGCAGTGTCAGGTGACTGCATTTCACTTACCACGTGTGGCTTAACATGCAGCAAATAAAATGGGCTTGAAGTGCCTATGTAGGAGCAGTTAGCAAACCGCTGTTTCCTGCTCTTTCCAGGGTACTGGTGACATCATTGCCACAGCAAGAGGCATTGTAGATTCTTACTGTACCGCGCTGTAAATTATCGGTTTCTCGTCTTTCTGGCATTCAGTGAAAACCACACATGAGAAAAGCAGAACCAAATATTTTAGTTTTCTGGTCTGACGCTGTGATCACTTCTAATTTTGTTTCTCTTCAGTCAGTCTTGCTTTTCTCCAATGACAGCATTCTGTCATGTCCACCACGAACAGTTCTGCCGACAGTGATGTGTTGATTTCATAGCGCGATTAAAATAATAGTGCACTGAAACACAATTTACAAAGACGAGGTAACATGGGAGATAGACTTGCATGGACACGCATTCATCAGCTGCAAAATATCGATGTAAACACAGCCTACAACAGATTCATATAATCAGTTTCTTTAGTGCCATCGAGCTGACAAAGACGCATATCACGGCGCCTCAGTTTTAATTTTTGTCTCTTTTTTTTTAAACAAGCAACTATGTCACCACTTTCTGTTGGGTGTGTGGCGACACCACGGACCTGAGCCAACGGGGGGGTTGCGACCCCCTCCCACGTGTCGCCGTGCGTGGCTTAGCCGTGTCCGGGGAAAAGGGGATCCTGGGGGTTGAGCCGACGCCGGGTGATTGGACCTTTAAGGCCCCCCGGAAGAGGCAACACACCCCTTTGGCCCCGGCTTCACGTAGACGGCACCCCTGGGCTGACCCACCCAGGGGAAATCGGCAGTCGCCTTTCCTATCTCTCTCTCTCCCTATATCTTCGCCTTTCTCTCTCACTTTTTATCTGTCCTGTCCCCTCCTCTCTTCAGTTTACTTCCGTGTTTCATGGCGGCAAGGGTTAACCTGGTGTAGGTATCCAACCTTGGGTAGTTAGATTAGGTTATAGTAACAGCGTACGGCTGGCGTCGTGCAGGCTTGTTGACAAGTCCTGCCGCGTCCCCTTGTTGGGCTCCCTGGTGGGTGGTCGGCGCTGTTGCCGAAATTTTACATCTTCTTATGGCTTCACAAACATCCTTTGTTTTTGATCGGTCTCGTAAAAGAGGCCGCACCGAGGCAACCTTTTATTTCAACACACAGACTAAAGCAACCTTTCCAAAATACCATGTCATCCACAGCGACAGTACACCAGCAAGAAAACTGTCTCCATTTTTGGTGGCCAAGTGCCTGAAAGAAAAAATTGGACCTAAGTACAAAGCCTCCAAAATGTCAAGTGGTGACTTACTCCTAGAACTAGCCGAAAATGATCAAGTGTCAAAGCTTTCCGAACTTGCCCGTATTGGGGAGACTACCATTACCATTTCTGTCCACAGGTCTCTTAACACCAGCCGGGGAGTAATATCTGAGGAGGACTTCGTAGGCCTAAGTGATGATGAGCTCCTCGAGGGGTTTCAGGATCAAAATGTAATAAAGGTACAGAGAATAATTATCCGTCGCAATGATCAGGAAGTCCCCACAAAACACGTGATACTTACCTTTGGAACGAGTGAAATGCCCACCTCTCTTGAGGCAGGCTACATGAGAATTAATGTGAGACCCTACATCCCCAATCCTAGACGATGTTTCAAATGTCAAAGATTCGGCCACGCATCCCACTCATGCAGAGGCAAGGAAACATGCGCGAAATGCAGCCAAAGTGATCATACAGCTGAAAATTGCACGTCATCGCCACTCTGTGTGAACTGCAAAGGGGATCACCCAGCGTATTCTCGGTCATGTCCATTCTGGAAGAACGAAAAAGAAGTTATTGCACTGACAGTCAAAGAAAAGATATCATTTTATGAAGCACGAAAGCGGTTGTCGTACCTTTCCCGTAAAAGTTACGCCGATGTGACGCAGTCGGGGGCAGCATCACAGAGGCCTCACACGTCCTCCGCGTCCACACAAAGTGGGCCGGGGGTAACTCCTTCTGCCCCCTTAATGGATGCAGCATCTGCTGCTCCATCAACCTCACAGGGCCCGCAGCCTCCGGTCTCGCAGGGCCCCAAAATTAATCGGATGCCAAGGTCTGAGACTCGTGTCTCAGTGCCAAACTCTCGATCATCCAGCGCCTCTGACAAGGCGATGGAGGTCGACTCGAAAGCCTCGGTGTCGTCGACACCAAAGGACAAGCGCTCTCTTGAGCGCGCCAAACAGGACAAAGTCCCAATAAACAGACTACACAAGCGATAACCATAACGGTCATCGCATTTGTCGGTTATTTCAGTTTGAATAATGTCACCTATCAACTTTTAGTTTAATCGCACAATCACCATACACATATTTGCTTAATTTTATTTCATCATGGCTTTCATCATACATTGGAACTGCAGAGGCCTAATACACAATCTGGGTGACATAAAGGACATTATAAACAAGTATTCACCAATCGCTCTCTGTCTCCAAGAAACAAATCTAGGAGAACAACATAAGAACTTCTTAAAAGGATTCACTGTAGTGCGTCGTGACCGAACTGAGGCAAGCCGGCTCTCGGGCGGCGTAGCCATCATTGTCCAAAATGGAATTCCAGTGCGAGAAGTTTCTATTAATAGCCACCTAGAGGCAGTTGCTGTCACCATTTTAGCTCATAAAGCCATCACGATTTGTTCATTCTACATTCCTCCTCATAAACCTTTTAGTATAAGAGATTTAGAGATGATTTTAGATCAGTTGCCGGAACCTTTTATTATAGCCGGTGATTTTAATGCACACAACCCTCTATGGGGGAGCAAAAACACAGACCCCAGAGGACAAGCTCTCGAAGATTTTATTCTTACTAACCGTATATGTCTTTTAAACAATGGTGCTGCCACATATTGCTCCCCTGCCACACGTGCTTTTAGCTGCCTAGACCTGGCACTGTGCTCCCCGTCTCTGTATACAGATTTTAAGTGGAATGTAATTGACAACCCCTATGGGAGCGATCATATGCCTGCTCTCATAGAACTTGCATCCGCACTCCCTACAACGCTATCAAGACCACCTCGCTGGAAACTTCATCTAGCAGACTGGTCTCTTTTCACTGAAAAAGCCAGTCTGGAGGAAATTTGCTTAGATACCTCAACAGTAGATGACATAAATGAAAACTTCACTGCCTGCATTCTTAATGCAGCTAAACAGGCTATTCCACAGTCATCTGGCTCCCTCTATAAAAAACTGAAACCCTGGTGGACAAGCGATTGTACAAAAGCTAAAAAACTACAAAACAAAGCCTGGGGCATATTCAGACGGTACCCAACGCAAGAGAACCTCCTGTCATTTAAAAAAGCAAGAGCCAAGGCAAGATATATCCGTAGGGAGGCCGAAAAAAAGTCCTGGAAAAATTACATCTCATCAATCAATAGCTCCATAACATCAAAGAGAATGTGGGACCAAGTTCGTAAGTTCAATGGCAATTATGCCGCCTACACTATCCCAATGCTTTCACCTCCAGGAACCCCAACAAACTTACAGGAACAAGCAGATATATTAGGTGAGCATTTCGCGTCTATATGCAGCTCTGCAAATTACTCGGCCAATTTCCTAAGACGCAAACAGTCTGCAGAAAGGCAGAAACTTCCCACAACAGGATATGTAGACAAGTCATACAACGCACCTCTCACTATCCACGAAATCAACAGAGTCCTTACCATGGGGAAGAAAACAGCACCTGGTCCGGACAAAATACACTACATGATGCTGGCGCACCTATCTCAGAAAGCAGTGCAAGCCTTACTATGTTTCTTTAATATAATATGGGAAACGGGCGAAATGCCCGCTAAATGGAAGAAAGCCATTGTAATCCCATTCCTGAAAGCGGGAAAAGAGCCCACGTCACCAAGCAGCTACAGACCGATTGCACTAACAAGTTGTTTGGCTAAATCATATGAAAGTATTGTAAATATCAGACTAACATATGTCATCGAAAGAGATCATCTGCTAGATTGCCATCAGTGCGGTTACAAGAAAGGGTGCTCCACAACCGATCATCTGGTGCGTCTTGAAGACACTATACGAGAGGCATTCTTGCACAAACAGTACTGCCTAGCAGTCTTTTTTGACTTTGAAAAGGCATACGACACCACTTGGAGGTACGGCATCCTGCGTGATTTAGCAGATCTAGGAATCCGAGGCCGAATACTGAAGTGCATATACAACTTCCTTTCAAATCGAACCTTTCAAGTCCGCCTGGGCTCAACACTATCACGCATATTTGTTCAGGAGAATGGAGTACCACAGGGATGCATTCTAAGCACAACACTTTTCGTGGTAAAAATGAATTCCGTGAATAGAATAATACCAGGCTCTCTTATGCACTCATTAAATGTCGATGACCTGCAGATTGCATTCCGAGCATCCAGCATGGCTACATGCGAACGACAAGTTCAAGTCGCTATAAATAAACTGACGCAATGGGCAGCAGATAACGGTTTTCGGTTTTCCCCTGAAAAAACTGTGGCGATGGTCTTTTCACAAAAAAGGGGCTTGCATCCAAGCCCTGTCCTAAAACTGCACGATGCAGTTCTGCCGGTTAAGAAAGAGCATAAATTTCTAGGGGTGGTTTTTGACTCGAAGCTCAATTTTCTCGCCCACATAGACGCTCTTAAAATCAAAGCGACGAGGGCACTAAACGTTCTCAAGGTCCTGTCAGGCAAGCACTGGGGTTCCGATCGGAAATGTCTTCTACGCATATACCGGGCCCTGGTGCGTAGCAAAACAGATTATGGATGCATAGTATACGTGTCAGCTAGACAGTCTTACCTCAAGCGGCTCGATCCAGTTCATAATCAAGGTCTGCGCCTGGCAACTGGAGCGTACAGAACATCCCCTGTTCCTAGTTTATATGTAGACAGCAATGAACCGTGCCTTGAACATAGAAGAACACAACTCATGCTAGCCTACGTGCTCAAGGTTCAGGCATCACCAGGACACATCTGCTATAACATAGTCACATCCTGCAACAAGCGAATTCACTACATGAACAGGCCGCATGTTATCAGACCGGTTTCACTTCGGTACGAAGAAAAGTATCACGACTATAATATCCCACAGGAGGTAGGTCATGTTGCTAACATACCTCCTATTTTGGCCCCATGGAACGACTTCGCAAAATTTCTTGATTTTTCCTTAACAAGCCTAAAGAAACGTGACATGCCACAGGAGCATATTATACAGGAATTCCGGGCAATACAAGCGAAGTATAACAGTTACACCGAGTTTTATACTGATGGTTCTAAGGCACACGACTATGTAGGAAGCAGCGTCGTATCAGGTGACTGGGAAAGAACTGTAAGACTACCAAGTTTCGTCTCAGTGTTCACAGCAGAGTGTTATGCTTTGTGGATGGCAGTACAAGAAGTTGTAAATGGAAAGTACAAGAAGGCAGTTATTTTTACAGATGCACTAAGTGCGCTAAAAGCCCTGAACTTAAAATGTGACCGCACACCTCTTGTAGGCGACATATTAAGGACTGTATTAGACGTTAGCCAGGACCACACTATTCGTTTCTGCTGGGTCCCTAGCCACGTAGGGATTCCAGGAAATGAAAGGGCGGATGAGTGTGCGGCGGCGGCGAAATACAAAGCTGTGTCGAAAGCAAGGGTTCCTGTCAGGGATGGGCTTCGAGCCTGCCGAGAAGCAATAATCCGTAAGTGGCAGTCTGAATGGGATAAGAAAGTTAATAACAAACTTAACCTTGTTAAACCAATACTCGGTGAATGGAATACATCCTATCACCCGAAGCGCTCTGTAGAAGTAATATTAACGAGGCTACGAATAGGACACACGCACATCACTCACAACTACCTACTCGCAAAAGATGAACAGCCGATTTGTGAAAAGTGCCACGAAGCGCTAACAGTAACCCATATCTTAATTACTTTCTGTTGGCAATCACTGCTGCTGCTTGCAGATGCGTTCTCTTCCCTTCCCTTGTTCGCTCTCCGTGGTAGAGAGTTCTATTGTTGGAGGCCGAAAGCGCTAAGTAAGGGCCCTGGGATCTGGCATAAGTTTGCTGTTGGCCCCCCTTCTGTTAGCAAAGCAGGGCAGCGCTCACCTAGGGTTAGATTTTTCATGTATTTCTCTTGCAGGGAGTCGTATACAGTGACTCTAGTTGTGGGTGGGGCGGGGCTACCTTGACTTGCGCCATTGCTTCCGTTATGCTAACAGGTTCGGGTGCAAGTGTGCCAAGATGTTACTGCCACGTGCAGGTGTTCCCACGCATGGCGTGTGGTGAAGTTTTCTGTGGTTGCGTGGCCAACTGTGTTTACACGGAAATGTATTTCTGAGTGTTCTGATGGCGAAACTACGACTGACCTCCATGACAGTGTATTCATTAATCGTTGTGCAGTGAAGCACAGCAGGTCTGCACATGTGATAGCTAAGTCATTAGGAATTTCATGCAAGCAAATAAACAATGTTCATAAATTTTTGCATCAATGCCAAAACTATACCCGGTCATCTGGGTGCGCAACTCGCAAAAAAAAAAGGCGGAAGGCAGCGAAGTTCTCGGGGGCCCCTTAAATTTCACTTGTGTCAGTGACATAAGATAGGACGCGAAACCCTTGCACAGCTGGTGTCACATATCATTAGTAAAGATTCCCCTGGGTGGAACACATGCAGGCAACAATAGTTCTGATCTGTTTTCATCCATTTTTCACTTAGCCTTAGAGTTCAGGTGTGCACTTCAGTGGTTAACGTGAGTGATTTGGTTTCAATATGCAGTGACATGTGTGAGAACATCCTCCCTGCACATTTGTTTGTGGCTGCACAGATCATTCTATGAATGAGATTCCTTCTAGGCACAAAGGTTCTTCTATTTAAGAGTGCGAATTTCAAGAAATCTTGTGTACCTAGATTTAGAACCTACGTGTTTGAAATCAACATGCAGCATTCCACCACCATGGGCCCACCATTAGTATATTGTCTTGGCGTATGGGACCCCAGTAAAACTACTGACAAACTTATTCATTTCAAGGTCGGTGCAGCATGGTGCAATGCCGGCCAATACAAGACAGACATGTCATTCCAGTGGCTGGTGCCAAGTCCACTGGAGGCCTTTCAGCATGCCACACATCCTTTTGATCGTGACATTCGCCTGTCTTCGGTGGCATTTGGCACTCTCCTCCAGCTGGGGATGTTTGTGCGGCACGAATTCTTCTCTTCATCAATTGTCCGTGACCACCGCAACTACTGGGTGGATGCCACGTCGTTCCAGCGGGACCAGCGCATGCTGCACATAGACCTGCATCTGAACCACCGCAGTGCCTGTGAAGGGCTGTGAAGGGTGCTGAGTACCGTTTCATTGTGCCCTATCTCAACATACTTGCGGTGTGTACCATTGTAACTCCTTTGCGCTGGTTCTTCTCTCGCTCAAATAAGCAGCATTTGGATAAGGTCCAAGAAAAACATTCGTAAACACTGGATGCAAATGTAACACCTTTTTGAAAATGAAGCATATCTAAAATACGCAGATTTTTTTTCCTCAGTGTCGCCGTATGTGCCAACAATCCCAACAGACTCGTGATGCAGTTTCATTAGGCATATTGCTGTAGAGTAAATTACATTGCTAGGGTATTGCATAAGTGTCGCAACAGGTTTGCTTAAAGGGCACATGGCCACATGGGAAATTCCACTTATACACTGGGTTCCCAAGTGCTGAAAAGGGAGCATCCTAATGCGAGAATTTTCGCAAATTGGTTCATTCGCAGCAGAAATAAGAATGCTTCAAGCAACGTGAAATTAAGATTTCAGGAGAAGAGAGGCACTGCCAGTTTAACGTCGCCGTACTCCGATGCTGCAGGCCGAAGCAAAAAAAAAAAAAAATATCGCCTTTTCACTACCGTGAAGATATACAAAGAGCGTCGCTGCTCACGACCACTACACACCACACATTGAAACACATACAGACATGCACAATGCAGAATGTTTTAGCAAAATGTGTCCGAAGATCTTATAAATATGGGAAACCAGATATTGGCGTAATTTGTGCATAAGTGCTCTGCTCATTGTAGCATACAATGTAATGTGTTTAAGTGAATATTTGTGCAGCATTTAACAAGATTAGATTCACTTTTAAAGCTCAACAGCTAAGCGCTGAAATTTAATTTTATGGAACCTGCTTATGCAGGGAACCTACATCCATTCAACTTCTGCAGATGAATGAAATCTGGCAAATTGCACTTGCGAAAGCAAAACTGAATTATTCATGGGACCATTAGCACACCTACAACACATCGATCATCGAGATCTATCTTGCACATCTTTCTTTCTCTTGCTAGTAAAGTAGAACCTCGTTATAACGAACCCGGATATAACGAATTACTGGATGTAACGAAGCAATGACAATTTCCCTTGAAGTTCTCATAAATGAAATAGATATTTGCTATAACAAACTAATGGTTATACGGAGTATTTACGGCTCCCCCTTCAACTTCGTTATAACGAGGTTTTACTGTATAGAACTAGTGTATTACTAGTATATTACTAGTATAGCTGACAGGATAGCTTGCTGATGCTCTAGAAACAGTTCACGGTTCTCTGCTACCTTTGTCGTGTTGCAGGTACTGATCAGCGAGAAAAACTGCGGGGTTGAGCTGTACCTTCAGCTCAAGATACCAGCAATGCTGATGGGTGAGGCTGTCAACGACATCCCGCCAAGGCCTGGCCGTGCAGCAGCGGCTGCACCAATACGCTGGGAGCGACACCTGGCCCTTGGCTGTCCCTGCTTTGGTGGACCCATGATCACCGCCTCTCTCTGCGGCACCCTCTACCTCAAGCTGGTCTTTCGGGACCCAATTACTGCTAGGCGAGTGATTGGGCGGCTCTCGCAGCGTTGTGCTCATGGGACGCTGTTCTGTTTTGCACCCATCCGTACATATTGCCCCGATGCTGCTGCCGCCCATCGGACCGATGAAGGTATGGTATGGATGCTGCAGCACTACTTGTGTGCGAAATTAGTCTAGGGTTGCCTTCTTAGGACCAACGACAACAAAATTGTGTAATTGCATGTCTAGTTGGTTCTGTCACCAACTGTTATATCATCGGACAGCATTAGAATTGACCTCACCACATTTGCATACATAATATGCAAGCAGTCTGCAGATCACGAGAGAGTTCGTTCCCCGGCGACCGCGCATTTATTAAGTATAAGGGAACAAAATCTAGTTGGCTTACAATTTTAAAGTAAAACCACCGAAACTGACATGTGCTTTCACATTTTTTATCTGGCTATGTTGTTTACTGCTGCCAGTAAAAACTTGGCATACATGTTGCAGTATATGGGAACCTCTCTGCATATTGTGGCTTTTACACTGTAAACTGCCGCCACACTTTTTTCGACTGCATCATCACCATGAGTTACAATAATCAAGAGGCTGTTATGCTGATGCCGGCAGCTGTAAACTACAACTAGTGTCATGATCATCAGCCTTTTAAGTTCACTGCAGGGTGAAGGCCACTCCCAACGATTTTCAGTCCACCCTATCCTGGAGCAAGCTGGTTCCACTTTATGCACGTAAACTTTTTAATTTCATCGCTCCATCTAACCTTTTGCTTGCGTCGGTTTTGCATGTCCTGTCCAGGTTGACTTTTTTAGTTGATAAAATATCAGCTACTCCTGTCTGCTCCGTGATCCATTCCACTCGTTTTTTCTCTTATCCCTAGCAAAAATCCCAATAGAAATTTCTATTGGTCTAATACAAAATCTCTATAGGTTTTATAGGAAACCTATTAGAGCTCTATAGGTTGTATCAGAATTTTATTGGACCCAATAGGCACCCATAGCTACCGCTTATTGGTATCTTATTTGACCACTAGGGTTCTTATTGGTCAAATAGCTGCCACTTATTGGTCTCTTATTTGACCAATAGGATTCTTATTGGTCAAATAGCTGCCACTTATTGGTCTCTTATTTGACCAATAGGGTTTTTATTGGTAAAAAACTGCCACTTATTGGTCTCTTATTTGACCAATAGAATGGATATTAGTTGCAATAAAAGGCAACTGGTGTTGTCTAATAGCATATGTATTGGTCAAATAGGAGGCAGGTATGGTTTCTTGACAAATAGAACCTGTATAGGTCAAACAGGAGGTGGGGTATATGTTTCTATGACCAGCAGTTTGTACTGGTGTAGTAGTAATTACATTGGTTGGTATCTAAATTAATTAAGACATACATAGTAAAGAACGAGTACATATTTCAAATGTGACCCACAATACACGATTGCTGCAACCTAACAGCTTTCCATATCTCTTAAAGATCAATGGCATCTTGGGAGGAAGACATGCACCTCTTATAAATAGGAGTAGTGATGGTTTTGAAAGAAGCACAAATTTAATAATGCATTATGCATTATATATAAAGATTATAGTGCTCACAAAATATCTCAATGGTAAAAATGCTATTCCCATGGCAACAAATAAATCGATCAATGTTAAAAGAAACAGAGCAAATAATAGGCATAGAGCCAACGTGATTTTTATATTCTAGGCACATTGGAGTAATTCAGCTGTAGGTGGCACATATATATACTGCCAAATGGTAAAAAAGGGGCCTAGCAGGCTGCAGCTGCTTATTGCAACAATGCTGTGGGGCTTGCAGTGGGAAACAGACTCCATTCTTTATAGGACAAATGGCAAAGTTATTGTTACATAATCTGTTACTTTCCATAAGTTTGTGTTATCAAGTGCCTCAAAGGCAACCGATTGCATAATTTGAACACAGCAAGTTTATTATACTATACCAGAAAGCCACCAGGAAATGCATAACAATGATTAAAAAAATTTCACCAAGGTAACAGCTTTATTGAATGGGTCAAATGGACATGCAAAGGTATGTGTCATCAGTACACGCATACTCATAGCAGAGGATCCAGGTTGTGCACTAAACTTGTCAAAGTACAATGAGTGAGACCATCTCCCACAAGTGATAACACATACAAATTTGGTTTGCAGACACCAGGAAGAAAAAAAAAGTAGCACATACAGACGCACTTTTGCTTCAACAACGTTTTCCTTTAGTTTTCACCTTCTATTCAAATAAAACAATTCAGCAAACACGGTGATTGTAGGGAACAGAAAGGTTATCTTATGTGCACCATAAACACGTACATTACTTTTTCTGAAGACAGCACATAACAGAATTTATTTATTTTTTTTATTTGAAGTATACTGCTAGCCTCACATTTGAGGCTGTTGCAGGAAAGGGGATGATACAGATATTCGAAAGCAAAAAAGAATTGAATAAGGCGCATACCCAGGTTCACTTGGACCGGACAAAACATGTACTATCTAGAGTAAGCTGTACAATTGCTAGAAGAAAAGCAATAAATGAAACTGTACATTCACTACAGTAGACAATAAAAATAAAAAATACTAATAAATACATAAATAGGCAATCACTTTACACAATATTCAACAAAAAACAGCGCAAAAAAACAAGATACTGTAAAGAAGATACTGAGAAGTAAAAAACAGTTGCCGTTAAGCCGATACCTACGAAGAATTCTTAGATAACTCAGCGATAAAAGATTCGAGTGAAGTGAACATGACAGCAGCATTGGGCGAACCGTTCCAATCTCGGATTGCTTGTGGAAAGAAGGAGTACCTGAAGATATCGTTGTGAAATCTGTATTCAACTAGGTGCTGGGAGTGTTTGGTTCGGGAATTGGTTGTGTCCGAATGTAGTAAATAATTATTTGCATTAATCTTCATGCTGCCATTGAGAAGAAGAAAAAGAAACTTAAGACGAAGAAGTCTGGCTCGATTTTCTATTGTAGGGAGTTTAGCTTGTTTAATAGTTCAGTCGGAGAGTCATGACGGCGATACTTAAAGATAAATCTAACTGCCTTCCTCTGTACACTCTCCAGTTTTGCTATGTACTGTTTACGGAAGGGAAACCAACATACTATTGCATACTCCAATATCGGGCGTACGAGTGACATGTATGCTAGGCGCTTAGTATCCACAGACGCACATCTAAGCGAGCGTTTTAACGAGTATAAAGCTACCAGTGCTTTGTTTCCAACATATGTTACCTGTTTGTCCCATTTGAGGTCGGATGAAATTATGACACCTAAATATTTATACTCTTCTACTTTCTTTAACATCTTTCCTTCTAAGCAGTACGGGAAGTTCATGGGTGCTTTTTTATTCGACACTGTCATAGAAACTGTTTTTTTTGTGTTAGTCACCATCTGCCACGTTTGACACCATTGCGTTATATGTTCAAGGGCTTTATTCAGGATAATCTGGTCTTCACGGCAGGTTATTTCTTTATAAATGATGCGGTCATCTGCGAACATTCTTACTGTCACATTACAGTTGTTGGGTAAATCATTCATAAAAAGAAGAAAAAGCATAGGAGCTAAAACGGCGCCTTGTGGAACGCCAGACAGCACGTCACCGTGATCCGAGGAGTGGTCTCTGTAGTGGACATATTGACGTCGTCCTGCCAGATAGCTTTTTATCCATTTGGTGATATGGTTATCGCCGAGGTAATGGGTAAGTTTCTGAACTAACTTTGGATGAGAAACCCGATCGAACGCTTTGGATAGATCTAAGAATATTATATCGGTTTGGCCACATTTGTCTATTGTAAGTGCTAAGTCATGGATTGTCTCAATCAGTTGAGTAGTCATGGATACTCCCTTCCGAAAGCCATGCTGATTAGAGACAATTAAGTTGTTTTTTTCTACAAATGATACAATGTGTTTCAGGATTAGATGTTCAAGGATTTTGCCGACGGTACAAGTAAGCGATATTGGTCGGTAATTTGATGTGTTCGTAAGGTCGCCGGATTTATGGATAGGAATAACCTTGGCAGTTTTCCATATCTATGGAATTTCGCCTGTGTTCGAACGATTTTACATAAATAGTTAGCAAGAACATTGACATCCATTCTGTGTAACGTTTCAAAAATGTGTTTGGTATATTGTCGGGGCCACAGGATTTTTTAGGGTCAATTTTAGTAACAGGGAAAAAATACCCGATTCAGTTATGTTTAGATCGTCCAGTTTTTCTGTGGTACTCGGAAGAGAACTTAGGTCGGGTTTATTATCGTCGTCTCGTGTAAAAACTGAAACAAAGTAATCATTGAACTCTGTAGCCTTTGCAATAGCTTCAGTTGGTGATGGATCACTGGTTTGAGAACAGAGTTGATTTAGGTCTCCTAGTTTAGGTGCACTTTCTATACATGTGATTAACGTTAGCATGGCCACTACAACATGAGTTTATATGTAAGTGCTACATACGTGCCATCTACATTGAAAAGATAAGAGCAGCAAGGTGGCAGAAGCTCTGTTATCTGTGGTACAGGAGGAGTTGGGTTTTTGTACAACAACACTTCTGCCTAGGCTCAGTTTATCAGAAAGCGCAGCACTATTTTGTCAGTAGAAACAGCTTTGCCTTTATCAGCAAGCACTTTCTTCACAGCCAGTAATAACCATAGCATGACTGTGGCACACAAAAAACAACAATTACATTAACATTAGTACAGCTCTGCCTTTCACGTAATGTTTTAGCCTTTTCATTATAAAATTCCAGTAAGAATAATACTTCGATATTCACATACCGCAACCAGTAACAATTACATGACACACCCCACAGCAGAGGGCTCCAGAGTAATATTGAACATGCACCTAAAGTACAAGAGTGTTTTCTGCATTTATAACCCTAGTCGAAATGTGGTCATTGCAGCAAGGATTTCATTCCATGACCTCAAGAGGTTTACAAAATTTTGGCAATGCATTATGAAATTTGAATGGCATACATTAGCAGACATCAAAATGCCTAAGGGTTGCAAGCAAGAACAAAATGCTGTAAAAATACAAGTGCCTAATCCTTCTCATGCATGTTCGGAATGTCGGCTATGTACAGCGCTCTTTTCATCTTCATCGCAACACAAACTCTGTCCACCTCAGCAGCAAGCAGCAGCACTTCATCCCCAACACTGGTACAAATATGCATGTGGGTCACGATCCTGTGCTTCTGGCACATTATCTTGTGACACAATAGTACACAGACTCCATTTTCCAGCAAAAGAACATTGTCCAGTACATAGTGCTGACCATCTTTTGTTTTGAAATATGAGTTGCAAGTTTTCTTTGATCTCTTATATGTTTTCACGTGAAAAACTTACCCTTTCACGCAGATCCTTTCATGTGCAAAGACATTCTTAGGACAGTAGCCCAATTTGTTCACAAATAGAGATTCTTCATCGGAGATTTCTGCTGAAAAAATCCCTTTCCCTAATGGCCTGTCCGAAAGGGTTTCTGGAGCATTAATAGTCATTTTCTGACATAATGTCTGTGCCTTCTCCAAAAAACCTGCACACTGTAGCAACTGAAAAAGTTGCAAGCGCATCGTGAAGCGCTCCAGAACTTGAAGTGGTACCCCATTTGCATCACTGATCAAGTTGAGCAGCGTGCCATTTCCAGACTCAAACACAAAAGTGGAATGGCACCACAGAGGTCCAAGCTGTTGTACACTTTGTGGAAGGTGAAGGAGCTGATGTACGTTAAAAGTCATAGCTGACTTGCCATACAGTTCTTCGACCTTGTACACAAATTTGGCAAGGCCATCCATAGCTTCAACAAGGTCACTCTTTGTTACCCTGTCCTTTAGCAAAATAAAAATGCTGTTGACAAGGACGCACCAGTGCTCATAATATTCTGTTTTCAGTATACCTTCAAGGCATGGCACAGAGTAAAACAAGAGCCACCACTTCCATTCACTGGCTTTCCACATGCTGTGGTCTTCCAGAGATCGTGGCAGCCTTGTGAAGAATTGTGGCAGCCTGATCTGCAGCAACCGTCCAATCACTTTCCGATATTTGGAGGGTTCACCAGTATATGACCGCGAGGACACCTGACTAAACCAAATCTCTGCAAGCTGCTTAGCAACGCCCTCGAGCACTGCATGCATATAATCTGGGCATACTCCCCATACCAAGTCAAATTTTGGTAGCCTGACAAGTGGTGTGTAACCCTTCACACCGTGCGAAGGCTTTCCAGTCGACAGGGCTACTTGCATGTCCGACTTCACTTGACTTGTAGTACGTGCTGCAGGTACTTCCTCTAGCACAGGATACTTGATGGACCCTGCTGTAAAAAAAATTACAGAAATTAGAGTTCAGCAAAAATAATTATACCACAGCAAGCACAGCACACACACATATACAATTCAGGATATTAGGTTTACAGAACAAGGCCTGTACAAGCTGCAGCAGTCACTGTAGAAGAATGCTTTGTTTTCACTGAAAAGAATTTACAAAAGTTTCCACAAAAAAATCCGGATCTGTAGCTGATATGGCTAGTTGAGGATCTGTTAAAGGCACGCTGTGTTGTGGTTGAATTAGCGAGTGCAATGTTTATATATGAAATTCAATTGCAAATCACATTTTCAAATAAGGTTATGTAACAGAAGAAAACAACAAAACATGTCATGCACATGCGGTCAGTAGTACGACATTAATATGGCGACTGGTAATTCGCCGACAAAGAGTTTCCTGTGATTGTGTCATACTTGGCAGACATTAGGGTAAGGATACTGTTCCAAATTTACAACATCAGATAAGATTTATATAGGAAGATACTTGAACTGCAACTTACCGTTGTGTCTTTCACCTTTGTGTAGACAAAAGCTACATCCAAAGTAGCCATTAAACTGCTTGGAGTTCAACACTGCTGCACGTGCAGGTGCATCGACGCAACAACAAATCACATGGATGTTCGATTCAAATTCTTGTTCGTTGCATCGCCATTGCACCGATCCTGTCTGGAGAATCTCCTCCACAAATACTTCCAAAAATTGAGTCATCTGAGGGTGTCCCCGGCCAAACCACAGGCCACCAAGTAAAACATTGCTCCAACGCAATGATACTGGCAATTCATTAAGGACGCACTGGATGGGCCACAAAGCCGTCTTGTTGCAGTTGAATGCCCTGGCACCATCGGTGTTAAAAGTGAGCGATATGTCACTCCGTTGGGCACCTACCATGTGCTTTTGGTATAAGGCACCGTCGGTAATGTCAGTGAGGTCATCTCCACTGCGCGAGTTTGTGTGTAGTGAGCTTCCTCCTTGACTGCGTTTATTCAAAGAATGTTGAAGTGCCTCGGCCAAGGCCTTATTAGAAAGCATAACATGAATTTGCTTTTTCAAATTCAACACAGCAAAAAAATTGTGCGCTGAATTTTGTGCCTGGCAGTTCAAGCAAACGAAGTCACGGCCACTCGGATTCTGAGCACGAGTACTGCAGGACGTGCAGAAATAGTGACGCTTCACTATATTCCTTTGCCAGTTTCTCCATGCCTTTCGCACTAAATATTGCGATGACGGCAGTACTTCAGCTCCGAGCAGAAGATTTATCACGTGGACAAGCTTTTCCATATCGCTCTAATTGAGGCCAGCTGATGTGGAGTACGCCATCAACACGACCATGGCGTCAGCAACACTTAAATCGGAGTTGGGCAAACGTTCACCAGAAAACATCTTTAGAAAGTCTTCCAGATCATTTCCAGAATCTTCGCCACTTGCGTTGTTGGCATCGTCCGTGTCTACTCCATCATGCTGAAAGTCGGCGCCCCACGTGTTGTCCTCTCCTGTTGTACCCTCGGAGCATTCATCAGAGAAGCCTGCCGCATCCTCGCCTGGTGTATCGTTGCTACAGTTCACAGATTGATGGCAACTGTCGTCACTTTCTGCCGAGCTATCTGCATCGTCGCTTGCCGAGGACATCTGGCTCGCCACTGGGTCTGCATCGGGAGTCGGATGAAGGTTTGAGACCGCTCGAGAGTGGCTTGCTTGGAACCGGAGCGTGGTTCACAGGACAGCAAATGCTTGTCCAGGTTCCAAATACTGCTTCCGCTTTTTTGAGCGTCGTTGGCGCCGTTGCATGGAGCACTCAGCTTCTGGGTCACTGTCATCCATCACTTAATTCAGCTAGGAAATTCAAGCAGATCCAAAGAAAGTATCTAGTAACGTTGAGCAGATCTACAGAGCAAGCAGACACGGAGGAAAGAAAGCAAGCAGACGAGGGACCTCTAACGACACAGAACCAACCGGTTGATGAAAGAAAACCGTTTAAGAAGCAGTGGCGCTGCATGTCTAATTTTTTTCCCGCTTGTTTCATTATTCAAATAAGTGAAGCAATGCTAAACCCAACGAAATATTTTCAAAACTTTCTCTACTTATTTAGAATTTATACTAAAATATTTATTAGCGTTTTGTACCCAAACGTAATTGCTAAGCAAGCAATCCCAACCAACCGCACTCCTCGCGGCCTCACTCGGGCTCGACCGGACGAAGACAAGCCAAGCCGAGCGCCCCGTAAACATTCTGCCCATTTTGTCGGAGCCGCACGCATGCTTTTTCTTTTGTTCACGAGAAGCCAATATGTTTGCGCTTGTTCGCTTCCGCGATGACGATGTAACAACTGTCGTAGGCATCGAGAACATAAAGAAATTCACGCCAAAGGACGTATTTGATTACGACTCGACAAAATGGTACAGAGTGTACTGGAAGGACGAACTTCATGATGACTTCTTCAAAGCACAAGTGCTGTGATTGTTTGGTGAGTTGGGTACCTCTGAGTACCTCGCCCATGATTTACGCATGTTCGATTTCTCTTTATTTCCCTCAGAGACGCGGGAAGAAGCGGAGAGACCCGCCAAGCGTGTCCCTCGTCCTCCGCGTCCGTCGTCGGACAGCGACGAGGCCAGTGTGAGAGAGGCCTCTGTTTCAAGCACAGACTCTTTGAAGGAGGCACGTATAATGTTCTAGTTGTTCTTGTGAACTCGAGTTCTCAAAATGTGGGGCACACGTTCCGCATATCCTCATGTTAACTCGCGGAAATACGTGATACTACTCGATAACAGCAGAGCACGTTGCCTAAGCATTGGCGATGGTAAAAGTGCACGTCGTCCAGTCATCACCATTACAGGCGCATGCATAAGGTTTGACAGCATCGCTCAATCACCGCGAGTGCAGCATTGTCACACCATAACTTTGCTAGTACTTGGGCCACGTGCCCCCCTGTTCGTGGCTGGATGCTGGTAGTACACAATGTAACATGTGCCGAACACCGTGTCGAAATTCCCGCCACGGTGGTCTAGTGTCTATGGTACCCGGCTGCTGATCTGAGGGTCACGGGATCGAGTCCCCGCCTCGGCAACTGCATTTTGATGGAGGCGAACTGTGAGGCATGTGTGCTGTGCTATATTAGGATGTCAGTGCGCGTTAAAGAACTCTAAGTGGTCGAAATTTCCGGAGGTCTCCACAACGGCATCTGTCATAATCATGTCGTGGGTTTGGAACGTTAAACCCTCAAATTAAAACCTTGTTGTAATTGCATAATATAGCTTGTAAAAACCGCGCTTGCACTCAATTGTTACACATTTTGTCTAATCAGTATACCCAGGAGCCTTTCAGTGCAGTTGCATTATTTGTATAACAAATGGTAACCTGGAGCATGTTTGACCTCTAACTCATTTTTATTTCGTGTTTGTCTGATGCGGTGCATTTCTGATTGCCATATTGGGAATTTACGCTAAAATTGCTTGCTTAAAATATATGGTGATTACAACCACATGAAGCTAACACACCAAGCTTCATGTGGTTGCGACTAACAAAAATGGGCTTTGCTGCCTTTTTTATTGTAGGGTTTCGTGGGCATATAATTTTTGTAATTGCAGAAAGCAAAGTACACATTCACCGAAAGAGTTGGGTGATTAATAAGAACAAATCGGTTCTTCTCCTCCCTGCTTGCTTTAAGTCTCTTTCATTTACCAAATAATTCGGGTTGTTCATTTCATTTTCGGATTTTATGTCTTTTCCGATCTGGGCTGTAAAAATAAGGTGTAAAAATAAGTCAGATTTAATGGGATTATAAATGCAAAACTAAATGGGGAATAGCTTGGTTGGAATGGGGTATAACTTGATTTTCCTGACACGTGCTTAGGGTGTAAAAATCTAGTTTTACCCAAAAACGAACAGCCCTACAAATAATTTGCTTCTGCACATGAATGTCACTAATACTACCTTTTTGTATCACATATGTACATGTCATGCCTCTATCCCAGAAATGGTCTGTTCACTTTTTGCCTATAAAAGTGCAGTAAATGATATTATATCGCATCTCCCTATCTTCATTTTAACATCAGGTTATGAAAAAGGCTGCAGAACGTTGCAGATCGAAGAAGGACATGGAAGCATCGTTTAAAGAGCAGCAATTAAGAGCCCTGCTCTCAGCAAGCAAGAACAATGAGCCAAAGCACGAAGCTCTGAAGAATGAAAACAGCCTTTTAAAGGCTGAGAATGCACACCTCAAGAGTGAGAACAAAAAACTGAACAAAAGACTGGAAATGCTCGAAAGAGCATTATGCAGTAAAATTTTCAATATGGGTAAGGATTATATGCCAGGCTTTCTTTTTAAAGTAAGTTTTTATCTCTTAATACAGTCATTAATTTTTCTTTGTTAGCACGCTGAACATCTATGTAGTAATTACGTTAATGTTCAAAGGGGATGAGTAAGAGCAAAAGCTTTTTCATTTGAGTAGCAGCCTGTTTCTTTTGGTGCAGAAAACCGCACAATCCATGAGCATCTACCTGGCCTGGCCACAACGGTGGCAGAGGACAGTGTTGTCCGGCAAGAAAAACCTTTGCAGGCACAGGTGTCCTTGAATACGCCCAAACTACCAGATGCCCAAAACCAAACCACCAGACGCCCATCATACGCTCATCAGACGCCCAAACCACCAATAGGATCTTCCTCGCCTGTAGAAGATGCCACCTTTACAGAGAATGCTGGCACCATCGAAGCAACAGAAGCGCCAAAGCTGTTTTCGATGGTTGAAAATCAGGTCTGTATGAGCTCCAAGTTTGTTAATTAAAATTTAGAATGTAGATAATAAAAAATGGCTACTTGACCTGTGTCTATACTTGGGTACAGGTCAAGAAAAAGGCAGCTTCTGCCTGTCGAAGGACCACCCTCCAGCCAGTGGTGACGCCCTGTCAACGAGATGTCGTGGTAGACACTCTCCACACTGTGCTCTGACTTACCTCTTGTACGTGGTGCTGAGATGGTCTGCTGCGATGTCACGTTGATAGCGCGGCACCATTGGCTGGAGGGAAGTCCTTTGACAGGCAGAAGCTGTCTTTTTCTTGACCTGTACTGAGTATAGTGCTCCATCTACATTGCTGCTACTACTTCCTTTACACTGCAGCCTCCTGTACTGACATTTACAGAAATCAAGCTGAGTGCAGTACTTGTGCTGATCACAAAACAAGGCTAGTAGTGGTTGTAATCTCAAAATTCTCAAAACTTCTGCTTCGTTTACCAACTATTGTTTAGCTGAAAACATTGACATGTACTGTCAGTAGCATAGCCTTTTGTTGTGGTATCAGAAAAACTTAATGAACAGAGAATTATTGACATCATTCTTGTGTTTTTATTGCTGCAGGTGTTCCTAGGCGATGATGTGTGGATTTCAAAAGCCTCCTACGAGCACCTGATGCAGCGCCCAAAAGACAGCATCTTCGTTCGTGAGGCCTGTGTGCGAATATTTTCTACCGCAGGCCTCATCAACAAGAGCGTTACAGGGAGCGTGTCGAACAGAACAAAAACAGATGCCAAGCCTCCGTTGGATCCCTCCAAGTATCAGGCTCTGAAGGGTACGTCCTAAATAGCCCACAAAAACAGCTTGGTTTGGTTAGGCAAATAATTTCATGCTACTTTTTGCCATAATTTATAGCTATTGCAGTGGATTAGAGGCATGCATATTTTTACATTGTAACATCGCAAATTTACAAATTACATTGTAACATCGCAAACAATCCGTCCATTTTTTAAATGGACGGATTGTTAAAAATGTTTGTTTTTTACTCCATTAATGGCCCTCTTTTTAAAGCATTTTTCAGGCACTATCTTGAGCGCCGTTGCACCAGCCCCGAGGACCTCCAGCAAAGACACAGCTGCCTTGGCAAAATAGTAGCGTGCAAGATCGCTGACCTGGTGAAGGGGCAGAAGAAAGCTGTACCTTAATGTGTACCCTAATTTTATATTGGAAATATATATATATATGTACATTGCTGAACCCTGCACTCAGTCTACAATTACTCTGGGGTTCTTGCCACGTTGCTGGCCCTCTCCGTGGGCCCCCCTTCAGTTATGACCAATACGCTTCCACAGGCAAATACATGACCAATAGAGCATTATAGCACCAATAGACCAATATAGCCCTAATAGGCAAATACAGAACCAATAGACTAATATAGTCCTAATAGGCAAATACAGAACCAATATATTTCCAATAGGGAAATACAGAACCATTAGACCAATACGGTTCCAATAACCCTATTGGTGTCAATGATCTGATAGGCTATTGGTTTTTCTATTGGGAATTTTTGCTAGGGTTAGCATTACACCTATCATTTTTCTTTCCATTGCACGCTGTGTGCCCCCTAATTTTTTCTCTAGTTTTTTCGTTATCCTCCATGTTTCTGCACCACGTGTTAGTACCGAGAAAATGCAGTGGCTAAATACTTCTCGCTTAAGTGACAGTGGCAAGTTTCCAGTCATAATTTCGGAATGCCGTTCGAACGCACTCGATCCCATTCTTATTCTACGGAGGATTTCCTTTTCATGGGTAGGCGTCCCTGTTAATAACTGCCCCAGGTATGCGTATTCATTCATTCACTCATTCTAAGGGTTCATTGCTAATTTTAAACTCCTGTTTTCTTTAGCTAGACTATTGAGCGTAATTTTGGTCTTTTGCCTATTCATTTTTAGTCCAGTTTGAGTACAGTGGAACCCCGGTTTTACATCCCCCACATTTACGACGACCCGCATTTTATGACGGATTATTCCGGTCCCGGCGAAAGCCCCATAGACACAATGCATTAAAAACCTCAATTATACGATGCGATCTTACGCCGAACCCGCGTTACACGACGATCGACGCGAAGCAGGGTGACCAAATGGCGAAGAAAAGGGAAGTGCCCGCAGGCGTCTTTCGTCGCACTGGCTCTTTGTCACCCCTCTGCATGCCGAGCGCTCGGGAAACCGGTTCGATTCGGCTTTCCGCTGCCGTTCATTCGTCTTCCCCTGGCCCTCCCTGCGGCCGCCGGCACCACGAGTAGCAGCATAGAGTGGTGCGGTTGTTGTCTTCTCCCATTCTTTTCATCCTTTCTATCCAACCATCTGTCTCCCGCGATCCCCCCCCCCCTGCTATAATGAAAAGCGAAGCGGCAAGCACAAAGGTAGACATCATGGCGACAACCACGGAGCAGTCGCTAACCCTAACCATAGCAGACGACGCACGGAGAAGGCCAACCATAGCAGCTGCCGGAGAAGGCCACTGCGTCATCATGCGAAGCAGCCAGAAGCGGCTGCACGTTCTCCCACTCTCTCGAGGAGCGCACGCTTAGCGCAATCGCAGCTTCGCATCCAAGCGCGGGATACTCGAATGCCCCCGCGAGCCCCCAATCATGCGCGAACCATGCTTCCACCACGCCACTGCCGCTCCCGCCAATGGCGGTAGAAAAAAAAAGCGTGCACGACTTTAAAACAAAACCAAAATGGCGCCGGTTTGAGCGGCACAGCAGCTGTTGCTGCTCGTAATATATTTGATATGAAGTAGTTTTAGGGTGAATTAGACGCTGAAAATTACAGGAAGGGTAGTTTATGACACATACAGTGCAAATATGCGGTTTTCCGAAAAGCGTGCTTTTCGAGATTTTTCGACTTTCAAAGGCTGCCTCCCCCTTTAAGTGTGTGCCATGTTTTGCTACAGCTGTTGCGAATCACACCAATGGATTGCGGCGCACTCAAGGGCATAAATTTCTCTGTTCGGATTTTACAACGCTTTTTCGCGGTCCCGAGAACGTCGTATAATCGGGGTTTCACTGTACCTCCGGTTAAGGTCACCAGTCATGTTTTGTACTTAGCCACCATCGTTGCTAAAGATCACAATGTCATCTGCAAACCTTAAATTGCTGTGATATTCTCCGTGTATTCTAATTTCCTTTTCTTCCCAGTCTCGAAGTTTGAACATTCTTCTTTTAAAGATGCAGTGCATAACATTGTGGGGGTCATATCTTCTTGTGTGACACCCTCTCGATTAGAATTTTTCTGCTTCTCTCACGCAGTGTGGCTGTGCTATCTTTGTAGATGTTACTTATGGTTTGCACATGTACGTGAGGTATCCCTTGCCAACGTAAAGCTTCTAGAACTGCTTGCATTTCTATAGAATCATATGCTTTCTCATAGTCGATAAAGGCCATATAAGGAGGTTTGTTATATTCAGCAAACTTCTTAATTATTAGGTTGATAGCATGGATGGGGTCTATTGTTGAGTAACCATTGTTTCTTGGTTAAACCAGCTTGTTTCTTGTTGGTTAAAGTTGAGTGTTTCTCTTATCCTAGTAGAAACTACTTTCGTAAATAGCTTGTATATTACTGGGAGTAGGCTAATTGGTCTGCAATTCTGCAACTCTTTTGTGTCACCTTTCTTGTGGATTAGGATTATATTAGGATTTCTCTAGCTGCGTGGTACCCTAGATGTCTTGATACATTCCGTAAAGAGCGATGCAAGTTTCTCAAGTATGTCTCCTCTGTCTTTGACCACATCGGCCGTTATGCCATAATCACCTGCTGCTTTACCGTGGTACGTACCTTTGACAGCTTTTTTGACTTCGTCAGCTGTTATACATGGAATTTCAGGACCTCCTCTGAGTCTGTCAAGGTTGTATGGTCTCTCTGAGAGCTGTACAGCTCGGAGTAGAAATCTGCTACCTTTACTATTTCGTTGAAATTGTTGATAATGTTACCTTGTTTACCATCTTTTAGCCCGTGCATTTTGTTTTGTCCTAAGTACCGTTTCTTTTTGACCGATCTAATACTGGTGCCTTTCTCTACTGTTTTCTCTATTTCTCTCATGTTGCTCTCAAGTTTCTTACATCTCTTTGCTGGTGTTTACTATCACCTTTGATAGTTCTGCGAATTCTATTGTATCTTTTGTTGAAGTCACTTTCATTTGTTGGCGTTTTTTATTGTCTTTGGTAGATTGTGACAACTACCGTATTTACTCACGTAATTTGCGCACTTTTTTTCAAAATTTTAGAGCTCCGAAAAGGGGGTGCGCAAATTACGCGGGTATTTCGCAAACACGTTTGAAATAACGTGTAATATAATGCAACTAGCGCGGTAACTCTTTTGGATACGATCTAACGTAACGCTGCAAAACGTACGGCTGCTCCAGGGAAGGGGCAGCACGTAGAAGTGTTTAGGAGCCGCCGATGGCTGCCAGGCAGGCAGGCAGGCACAGAACTTTATTTTTGTCCTGAAAAACTGCAGTTGGACGTCCCCTTTTAGGGGGATCCTGTAGCAGTTGCGGGCCGCTCCCACGCAGGGACAGGAAGACCGTGGCCCTCCGCCCTCTCGCAGGCTCTCTGGACAGCCCGAAGTTGAACCGAAAGGTCGCCGCTTCTCAGGGCTTCCTCCCAGTCCTCTTCTTTGCTGAACTCTGTGTCACGTAACGCAGGACATTGCCAGAGCATGTGAGCTAGTGAGCAGTAAGCCTCTCCGCAGTTCGGACAATGCGGTTCAACATTGGGCGAGAAGTTACTAAACCTGCCTCGCGAAGGGAAAGACCCCGTTTGGAGCATCCTGAAGGCCGAAGACTGCGGACGAGTGAGTTTAGGGTGAGGAAGTGGAAAGACCCTCCGAGAGAGATGATAATGAGTCACGATCTCGTGAAAAGTGAGGAGCGGGTCCCTGTACCTGCCGGCATCCCCGCCCGCGAATTCGCCGGGACCGCCGCGGTGAGTGAAACCTCGCGCACGGTCATGGGCAAACTCATTGGCGTTGGGGACATCGGGGTGTACGTTGGCCCCCATGTGGGCCGGGAACCATGTTATGGTGTGAAACCCGGCAGCCCCCTCGCTGCCGAGGATAGCTGCTGCCTCCCGCGAGATCGAGCCCGAGGCGAAAGCTCTGGCAGCGGACCGCGAGTCCGTGAAGACATTTGGACGCGATGCGTCCTTCATTGCTACAGCAATGGCAATTTGCTCAGCAATCGTTGCCGAAACGTTTCTAACCGACGCAGCACATAGGAGCTTGCCACTATGGTCGACTGAGACCACTGCAAAGCGATCAGAACGCCCGTACTGTGCTGCATCGACAAACGTAGCGAGGTCCGGGCTGTCTGCAACTGACTTCAATAAGGAACGGGCCCGAGCTATGCGGCGTCCTACATTGTACTGCGGGTGGACATTCCTGGGAAGTGGAGCTACGGCAAATGTACCTCTGATAGAAGACGGTAGAGTCACTTTACGTTCGCGAATCTGTGTAAGACCGCAGCCAATGGACTCCAGGATACGTCTACCGGCCTGCGAGGACGACAGGCGCACTACCTGAGCCATTTTCTGCGCCTCGATCACCTCCGAGAGGGAGTTATGCATGCCCAGTTGTATGAGCTTTTCGGTGCTCGTGCTGAGAGGCAACCCTAGAACTCGCTTTATACTCGTGCGCATTAGTGCGTCGATTTTTGCCTCTTCCCTTTTGGACCAGTGCAGCGCTGAAGCGACGTAATTAATGTGGCTCATGAGAAACGCATGGTAGAGCCGAAGGAGATTGCTCTCGCTCA
This sequence comes from Hyalomma asiaticum, assembly GCA_013339685.2. Taxonomy (NCBI): domain Eukaryota; kingdom Metazoa; phylum Arthropoda; class Arachnida; order Ixodida; family Ixodidae; genus Hyalomma; species Hyalomma asiaticum. The sequence continues at coordinate 29,903 of JABSTT010001753.1, forward strand.
GCCCGCCCCTGCGGTTCGAGACCCTGAGTATGAGCCTAAGCATGTTCTCCGTCTTGGAAGTGATGCGAGCTATAATCTGCGAGTTGCGCCCCTTCGACTCCAGCAACAGTCCGAGCACCCTGATGCAGTCTACCCTGGGGATTCTCTGCCCGTCACGTGTGTATAGAGATATTGGAATCTGCTCTAGAGGAGTGAGGTTCCTCATCCCTTGTCGGGTGGGTCGGTAAAGTAACAACTCGGACTTGGCAGGCGAGAGGCTCAATCCCGAACCGACTAGAAAGCCCTCCGTGACGTTGAGTGCCTGTTGAAGTGCCTGCTCTACCTCGGCATCGGACCCTCCCATGCACCACACAGTGATATCGTCCGCGTAGAGAGCATGGTTAATCCCGCGAACCGTGGCGAGTCGCTCGGAGAGGCCCTTCATGGCAATATTGAAGAGCAGAGGAGAGATGACGGCCCCCTGTGGAGTGCCTCTCGCTCCCAAGGTAAATTCCGCGGATTTTAGTTGGCCGATCTTAATGGAAGCCCTGCGTTCCCTGAGAAAGGAGCTAACGTATGCGTGGAAACGTTGTCCCAGACACATATCCGAGACTGCCTCAAGCACAAACTTGTGAGAGATGCTGTCAAAAGCTTTGGCCAGGTCTAGAGCTAGTATGCCTCTAGTATCTCGAAGTTGTCAATAATTTGTCTCTTAATGAGGAGCATGACGTCCTGTGCAGATAGGGCAGGCCTAAATCCCACCATGTTTTGCGGAAATAGCTCTTGAATTTCGATGTACCGGGACACCCTATTGTGGATCGCATGTTCAGCCACCTTTCCTACGCAGGACGTAAGCGAGATCGGCCGCATGTTCTCCGGTGCTAAAGGTTTCCCTGGCTTTGGAATAAGCACCACGGAGGCAGTCTTCCAGGATTCGGGGACAAGCCCCGTCTCCCAGATTTTGTTGACTTCCTCGGTTAGCTTCTGGATGGATTTACTATCCAAGTTACGTAGGAGCCTATTTGAGATTCCATCCGGGCCCGGTGCAGAGCGTCCGTTGAGCTCCTGGAGAACCTCCCAAATTTCTGGTTCAGTGAAAGGTGCGTCCAGCTCCGCCACCGTTCCCCCCCGGTAACGAGGATAGTCCGCGTCACCGGAAGGACCCAGCGGAAGATAGGTATCCGCTAACCCTTGCAGAAGGGCTGTTTCAGACACACCTTTCGCCTTTTCACTATGTACAATTCTGTCAATAGCGAATCTCTGGTTACCTTTGGATTGCGACTGATCAAGTAGTTGTTTAAGGAGGTTCCATTTGCCCCCCACTCTCATCTGTCCATCAACCGAAGAACATACTTCGTCCCACTGCTGTTTGGATAGTTCAATAGAATAAGCTTCGATCTCGCGATTGAGTTCCGCAATTTTCTTTCGGAGTCTGCGATTGAGCCTCTGCGTCCGCCACCGGGCTAGGATGGAATTTTTGGCCTCTAAGAGGTGCGCGAGGTGAGAATCCATCCGATCAACTTTCAGGTCCGTTTTGACAACCTTGGTTGCAGCATTAACATCCTCCTTGAGCCTTGCAAGAAGGCTCTCTAAGCTGCCATATTCAGCTTGGTCCTCCCTTCGCAATTTTCGAAAGGCATCCCAGTCCGTTACCTTAAATTCCCTGAGGGGAGCCGCATTGACACCTAGGGTAATAGCCACCACGAAGTGGTCGCTACCTAGATTCTCTTGCAGATTTTGCCACCCTGCTGTACGAACGTTCTTGACGAACGCCAAGTCCGGAGTCGAGTCTCGGGCTACCGACGTGCCCGTTCTCGTCGGGAACCGCGGATCCGTAATCAGTTCCAATGAGCAGTCCGATACCGCCTGTAGGAGATTATTGCCCTTGGGTGTTCGCCTAAGGTAGCCCCAAGCGTCGTGCGGAGCGTTAAAGTCTCCCGCTACCACGATGGGGGCCCCCTTAGCCAGAGTCACCGCTTTTGTCATGATCGAAGCGAACGCTTGCCGGATGTCCGACGGCGAGCTGTAGACATTCAGAATAAATACGCTGTTTCTGAGCCAGCTGTTCGGGATGAGTTCTACCAGAATTACCTCCGCCCTGTTTTTGCCCAGCTGTAGTTTGTGTTCCTGAAAGGAGCATTTTCTTGCGACCAAGGTTGCCAAACCCCGCTTTCCCTCCTCGCGCACCGAGACAACTCGATAGCCCGGGAAGGTTAGCGCTTCACCGAGAGTTTCTTGTAAGATAATTACGTGCGGTTTGACCGCCTGAGAAGCGACGAACTGCTGCAGCGGAGCCCTGCGCCTTTTGAAACTGGCACAGTTCCACTGCCAAACGACAAGCTCATTAGTGTTGCCCGCCATGATTATTGCTCTGAGTTTGCCTCTCCCGCGCCGGGTGTACTGCTAATGCGCCTGCAGGTGACGGCGCCCTGTTCGGACCTTGCGAAGACGACCGGGTCGTAGCTAGCGCGGCCTGCGTGCTTTCAAGAGACGACACCCTTTGTAGTAGAGTAGCCATGCTGTCAGCGAGTTGTTTTATCGATTGCTGCATGCTTTCCAGAGCTGTGCTGTTGGACTCGGTCTCCATAGAGTCCCACTCCCCTTGCGAGGGCGTGGCCCTGCGTTTACCTGAGCGCGCCTGTGCTTCCGCTGGTGGGGGCATCTGCTGGCTGTCGCCCTGGGATGAGTAAGATTTGCGAAGCGACTCAAGGTCAGCCCTCATCTGTTGAAGCTCTGTCTTTAGGCGAGCATTCTCTTCGATCAACCTAGCTACCCTGGGGTCTTCCCTGTGCTCTGGCAATGCTACCTGCGTTACCTTTGTTGGCGGCGCCGCTGTCTTCGGCTTTGCTCGATCCGCCCAGGTAGGCGCTTCCTGGATCCGCACCCGCGAGCGAGAGCGCCCTCTGGAGCGAGAGCGCCCCCTGGAACGAGAGCGCCCCCTGGAGAGGCTGCAGCCGGTGGTAAGCTGGCGTGACCGACCGCCCCCGCTTGGGAGAACTTCCCACGCTGGAATCACGTGACCGGCACCCCTGGGCCGGCTGTTGCTGATTTTTGTTGGCACGCTTTCGGCGCCGTCTTCTCCTTCGCACAACGTAGGGGACTTGAAAGCGTTGTTTGCACGTTCTGTCCGCCGTTGGATGAGGTCCTCCGCAAAGAGAACACGTGGGCGAGCACTGGTGATCGTCAGGTGGGGAGGCGAGTCCACAGCCTCTGCACATCTTCTTGTCTGGGTTGGGGCAAACGTCGGCCCTGTGGCCCAGGCCTCCACACGCGTAACACACGTCGGTTTGCCGCTTGTAGAGCGTGCAGCGCAGTAAACTGACACCGCACATGACGTAGTTCGGCACCTTCATGCCGTCGAAAAGCACGACCACTGTGGTAGTGTTCTTGATCCTCTTGGCTTCTACGGCCTTGGGATTTCGCTGGTTGACAATCATCGCTTGGAGTTGGGTACAGCTGATGTCGACGTCTACTCCTCGTATGACTCCTTTACAGGTGTTATCGGGGGCCGCAACATACGCCGCCACGTTGTATAACCCTTCGCTTATGCGAATCTGTTTGATCCCAGCATACGCGTTCGCATTCTTCTGCGCCGGTGTGGAAATGACAAGAATGTTTTGAGCAACGTTAAGGCAAACGATGTCACCTTCGGTCTCAGCCGGGGCTAAAGCAGCCGCCATAGCAAGAGCTTGCGCGAGCCTAATTTGGCTTACTTTTCTGACGTCGAGTCCGTCCCTCGGCCGGATGATGATTCGTATGTGGTCCCTCGGTAGACGAGGGAGCCTCGATGCGGCTGCGAGGCGCTTCATCGCGCCTTGCGGGGCTGCCGTGCGGCGGCCTCCCTTCGAGCCCACGTTCGATGCGTTGCCCGCCGTAACTGGCATTCCTAGGCGAGCTTTCTTGTTCCTGCCCAGCGCTGTGGCCACCGGGCGATTCGCTTTCTTCGCGAAGATTTTTCCTCTCCATCACCGTGTCTACTATGGTCTGTTGCCCGCCTCGCGGGTTAGGCCGAAGCCTACCCGCGCCTCACCCCGCAATAAATTGGCAAAAGGACCACGTCACTGGCACATGATTATTGCTCTGAATTTGCCTCTCCCGCGCCGGGTGTACTGCTAATGCGCCTGCAGGTGACGGCGCCCTGTTCGGACCTTGCGAAGACGACCGGGTCGTAGCTAGCGCGGCCTGCGTGCTTTCAAGAGACGACACCCTTTGTAGTAGAGTAGCCATGCTGTCAGCGAGTTGTTTTATCGATTGCTGCATGCTTTCCAGAGCTGTGCTGTTGGACTCGGTCTCCATAGAGTCCCACTCCCCTTGCGAGGGCGTGGCCCTGCGTTTACCTGAGCGCGCCTGTGCTTCCGCTGGTGGGGGCATCTGCTGGCTGTCGCCCTGGGATGAGTAAGATTTGCGAAGCGACTCAAGGTCAGCCCTCATCTGTTGAAGCTCTGTCTTTAGGCGAGCATTCTCTTCGATCAACCTAGCTACCCTGGGGTCTTCCCTGTGCTCTGGCAATGCTACCTGCGTTACCTTTGTTGGCGGCGCCGCTGTCTTCGGCTTTGCTCGATCCGCCCAGGTAGGCGCTTCCTGGATCCGCACCCGCGAGCGAGAGCGCCCTCTGGAGCGAGAGCGCCCCCTGGAACGAGAGCGCCCCCTGGAGAGGCTGCACCGGTGGTAAGCTGGCGTGACCGACCGCCCCCGCTTGGGAGAACTTCCCACGCTGGAATCACGTGACCGGCACCCCTGGGCCGGCTGTTGCTGATTTTTGTTGGCACGCTTTCGGCGCCGTCTTCTCCTTCGCACAACGTAGGGGACTTGAAAGCGTTGTTTGCACGTTCTGTCCGCCGTTGGATGAGGTCCTCCGCAAAGAGAACACGTGGGCGAGCACTGGTGATCGTCAGGTGGGGAGGCGAGTCCACAGCCTCTGCACATCTTCTTGTCTGGGTTGGGCAAACGTCGGCCCTGTGGCCCAGGCCTCCACACGCGTAACACACGTCGGTTTGCCGCTTGTAGAGCGTGCAGCGCAGTAAACTGACACCGCACATGACGTAGTTCGGCACCTTCATGCCGTCGAAAAGCACGACCACTGTGGTAGTGTTCTTGATCCTCTTGGCTTCTACGGCCTTGGGATTTCGCTGGTTGACAATCATCGCTTGGAGTTGGGTACAGCTGATGTCGACGTCTACTCCTCGTATGACTCCTTTACAGGTGTTATCGGGGGCCGCAACATACGCCGCCACGTTGTATAACCCTTCGCTTATGCGAATCTGTTTGATCCCAGCATACGCGTTCGCATTCTTCTGCGCCGGTGTGGAAATGACAAGAATGTTTTGAGCAACGTTAAGGCAAACGATGTCACCTTCGGTCTCAGCCGGGGCTAAAGCAGCCGCCATAGCAAGAGCTTGCGCGAGCCTAATTTGGCTTACTTTTCTGACGTCGAGTCCGTCCCTCGGCCGGATGATGATTCGTATGTGGTCCCTCGGTAGACGAGGGAGCCTCGATGCGGCTGCGAGGCGCTTCATCGCGCCTTGCGGGGCTGCCGTGCGGCGGCCTCCCTTCGAGCCCACGTTCGATGCGTTGCCCGCCGTAACTGGCATTCCTAGGCGAGCTTTCTTGTTCCTGCCCAGCGCTGTCGTCCAACCAGGGCGATTCGCTTCTTCGCGAGAGATTTCCTCTCCCATCACCGTGTCTACTATGGGCATGTTGCCCGTCCTCGTCGGGTTAGGCCTAAGCCTACCCGCGCCTCACCGGCAATAATTCGGCAAAAGGACCACTCACTGACAAAGTCCGGTATCGACGTGATCCTCGGAAGAACCTGCGTCGAATGGTGCACAGCTTGGCCAGAAGAACCACGAAAATCCGACCGAAAACATTTACAGAAGCGGCAGCCGATCCTTCCACGTCCGCACTGGTCGGCAGCTTCTTCTTCCTCCTGGCTGCCAAGATAGCGCTATCTCGGCAGCCGACAGCCCAGCGACACTCCCCCCCCCCCCCCACCTCACGTCTTTTCATGCTCGTTAAAGATGGGCGGGGCCTTTCCTCCCCGCATCGACGGCAGGTGTCCCGATCAGGGTGATGTTATCACATCGGCCCTAGGAGCGACGGAGATAGGCCGGGCTCCGTTTGATCTCTGCTTCAGCCGTTTTCTTCGCCCCCACTCGCATTCTTTTATTCTAGCGTCCGTACTTTGGGCTTCGGGGGCTTCCGGAGAAAAGAATCAGAAAAAGGGGCATCGCACACGCAGCCCCTTTTGCGTATGACTGCTCAGCGAGGGGCGCGGCCGCGCGGCTGTTGGTCCGTGCGTGCACGCGGGCGAGCTGGGAACGGGGAGCGCAAAATATGCGAGGTTTTTTTTTTGCGAAGCTGGCTAAATATTAGGGGTGCACAAATTATGCGAGGGCGCAAATTATGCGGGTAAATACGGTACTTGTTGCTTGCATTGTTGCTTTACCCCCGACTTCTATCGCTGCTTCAAGGATTGTTCTCGTTTTGGTTTTATTTCTTCTAAATCATCGTTTTGGCTTAAGGCCATGAACTTGTTGCTCAGAGCGACTTAAATTCTTTGTTCTTTGCTCTGATTACCTCTATATTAGCGTTTTTTTCCAGTAAATAATTTAGTTCTTGTTTTCTTTAGGTTAAGTGCAACTTCACCCTTACTAATCTGTGATCCCTGCATTTTATCATCCCGCTAATTCTTTGTCTTGAATTATACCTGGTTGTTTGCACATTATAAAGTCAATTTCATTCTTTGTTTCTTCGTTAGGGGCTTTTCCGCATCCACTTCCTATTCTTGTGTTCCTTAAAAAAGCGTATTCATTATTCGGAGTCTGTTTCTTTCAGCAAATTGTACTAGCACTTCAACACAGTTATTCCTACGGCTGACACCATAGTTGCATTGAAATCCCCCATGACTATTGCGTCCGTACTCTTTTTGCTGCTAATTCGATATCCTCATAGAACTGCTCCACTTGTTTGTCGTCATAGCTCATTGTTGGCACATATCCCTGGGTTATATTAAGTTTATACCACTTATTTAGTTTTATTACGACACGTGGTACCCTTTCGTTAATGCTGTAGAATAGACCGATCTCACCGCGCTGTTTCAGTGCGCCGCTGCTGCTGCAGTGCATGCCAGAACTTGTAGTACTCGCGGGAGTCGTGGTACGCTCAAATGCATGGCTGGTGCGTCAGCGAATGACGTTAACGAGCTTTATCGGCCTTATTTCGAAGGGTTTTAATGGTTGGGTTTACGTCCTATGTGCTGGGATGCTACAAGAACAGCTGGAAACAAAAGTGTTTCGGTGTTCTCGGAACACGAAAACACCGAAACACCGATGTCAAGCTCTGGCGGGAACTAGTGCGTCAAACAGACTGCCTTGTATGGCACACGGCTTGTTCAGCAGTGTTGTGAATTTTGTGTTTTTGATGCATGACATTTTAGCAGCATCGTGATAGGTTAGGCACATCACGGACGGGCCGATCAGTGAACGCAACAATTGATATATCGTGTGCATGGTCATTTCACCGGGCGGTCATTGCCAGTGGCGTCGGTGTGGATACAGCTTGTCTTCTGGACAAAATAGTGATCGCTAGAAGACGCCTAAATTGACCTCTTACGAGCGGTGGCGACTGTCAAGCATCTAAAGTAGACGAGAGATCTAAGCCCAGCTTGAACTGTAGCGCATACTTCACGCTGTGCATGGCGATTGCTCAGCCATGCCGGCATTGCAACCGTTGCCGCCGTCGGTGTTTATTTTCAGTGTGTAATACCAGTGACAAAACGTGTTATCTTATGTGCGTGAGCGGCTTGCGTATGGTCGTATGCCTACCGAGATTTCCGACGCTGTTTTGAAGCGGTAAGGCCTAGCGATGACATCGGCGCCGAGCCTTCGGATGGCGGGCAGAGTGGTCTGCTGCTTTTTCGTCGTTTTGCATCTGTCGCCAAAGTTACTCATCAACTCATCCGTACTTTGTGCAGCAGGAATTGCTTATCATTTGAGATATTAGCAGCGGCCTAAATTTTCGCATACTGTGTGCGGCAAGTCATCGTTCCGCTAAAGTGGACGTGCATTTAACCTCTTCATCGCGATTGTTTTCTATCCATTTACACCTTGCGCATCACTATGATCGAAGTGTGCATGTGAAGTTTCGCTTTGACAAAACGAGCGCAAAATCGTTCCTTCGACTGAGTCTTCAGTTGTCTTCCCCATTCCGTGCTCTCGGTGTTATACTTCTGCACGATACGCGCTCTGAGACGTCCCTTACTTGTTTTTTTTTATTTACATTAATTCAGTTAATACAGGTAACATCATATCGAAGTGACACGGGCACACGAGCTAACGAGATCATGACCAGGTCGCATGCTGACATTGTCAACCTTTTTTTTTTCCTTTAACAGTGCTACATCGCGTGGCAAATTTAAATGACAAATGGCCACAGGAGGTCCGAACATCGTTTTCCAACGCTTTCAGTCGTCGTCCATGTGAAGGATTCGTGCAAAACGCCAGCAAACTTATAGAAACTTACAGTACGCAGCAAGCACAGCCATATAGCAGCTGTGCTTTGAGAACAACTAGGATGGCGGCAGCGCCGCTCCCGCAAACTTGTGCATGCGCAGATAGCGTGATGAGATCGGTCTATTGTCAGCGGTTGCACTTCCAGCTGCATGAACTTCAACAATGGTCACCCTCTGCCCCGCATGTCTGCCACGTGGCTGTGCGCATTCTCCGGTGCATACTTCACCTTATCAGACTACCGTAATTTACGTCTTTTTCCAACAACCTTTGCAAAAACTTCAGCAGACAACGTAGGGCATGGTTAATGTAATCATTCGCTTAAAGTCACTAGGATATATATAACTGTGCCAGCGGGAGGCACATATTCTGATTTAAATAATGCACTTGGGAACGTACCTATACTTCCGATAACCCGGCGAATTAAAAGGATTTCAAAGTGAAAAAGTTTTTTTCCCACATTTCAGCGGCAAATACTGGAGCCGTAGTTCTGCGCACCGCATGTATTAGGACATCTAAGGAGTAATTTCTTCCGTATATTTTAAGAGCGCGCAGGAAATTAAGTTTTGCAGTACTGGTTCACGACGTTGTTGTAAATAGCTCCTCGCTAAGTAGTCGCGTTTTGAAAGTGATGTATAATGCATGAATGTATTCAAATTTCGATGCGTTAGTAAGAACAACTAACACAATTATGACGTCACTTTTCATCGCACAGTTGTAGCGGTAAACGTGCATAAAGTTGCGGTTTTGAAATTGCGCTGTGTTAAATCTACAACTTCTTCTCTCGTCTTTGCCAACATGTTGCCTTCGAGAATGAGCAGCTGTACTCTCGAGCCACTTTTGCGATATCTACTGATTTCCGAAAGATGCGAGGTAGGCCGAGGCGAGAAAGTGCTTGGAACAGATTCTCTAGCACAATCGAGCAAACTGTACACGATGGCGTCTTCCGACCACCTTTTCCAACACTGCTTCACGGGCGCATTATTAAATGAGATGCGCGAAGTGTCGCAGTGACGATGCATGCACGCATTCACACTGCAGCGCGTGAAAGACATCCTGAAAACAAGGCAGTGACTTGTATACGATTTCCTAGGCAGCGCCACCTGCTCCACCCCAAAAGCCGCCAAAAGAAGGAATTGCTCCTTCACGTCGTAAGAAGTCCTCCTAAATGGCAAAGTACACTTCTAAGCCATAGATATTTTTCAAGAATATCGGTATGCTTCCGTTGGTTGGTTCTGTTACACTTTGAAATTTAGAAGCGTGCTTTTGGGTGATTGATACCAGCTGCGCTTCTAGAACCACATTCATTGCGAAATTGAAAACATTTTTTATGTGGTAAAAACATACTCATTCCCGCAAATGTGACTCACAATGTTCCTATTTTAACGACTCTCTAAGAGAGTGTTCAAAGCGGAAGACAGTCGCTTTAAGTGCATTCGAAGCAACAAAGACATGAACAAACACAAAGCTAAGATAAAAATTATATTTGAACTGAAATTAGTTGTGTATTTTCCTGTTGGGCAAGGTTTTACACCGAGCTATTTTTCGAGCCGGGCTGCAGCAGACGACGGACACATCGAAAAGGCGGTCCATGCACGAAAATAAATATGGAGCAGAGAAAAAAGAAAAAGAAGAGACGGGCACGGCGGGCCACGTGCTCGCATGCTCAGTGCGCGAGGGTTCACGTGGCTTGCCAGATTCGCCATCGCTCTTTTGAACGCGAACCTCCACACGCAATTGATGCAACCTCATCAGCTAGCCAACGGGTGAGGCCTACTACCAGCAGTGTTATTCCATTCACTTAGCGGCCCCGCAACCGGCAGTGCCCTCCGCCGTTTTGCTTCAACATTCTCCATGGGCGTGTCGTTTTACGAGACGCCTTCATTGACCCCCCATTTCGTCAAGCCTCCAGGTGAAGCACAAGTGGACTTGCCACACATCTTGGTCTTCGAGGCCATGCTTCCAAAGAACGTGGACATTGTGGTGAAGCCATGGACCAAGGTCGAGGGATTCGCTCGTGACACCTACAGTGGACGTCGAGCAAGACTGTTCCTGGGAGCGGATGGCGAGCTCCTAGTCTTCGTCAGCGTCAAGGAGACCCTGTCTGAGTGCACCACTAGACAAGCGCCTTCCGGAAGGCTAGGAATCCTGCACCAGACAGCAGTCGCATCCAGGTACGATGGAAGATGTGACTTATACAGGTGCAGACCAATTTGAGCTCTTTAAGTCCTCCCGACCCTTACAAACCACGCTGCAAAGGGAACATTTTACATTTTTCCAGCAGCGGAAGCAATATTTACCGGTTTCCTCTCCTACGTTCAATTAGTACGCAGCTCCCGCTAGGTCCCGCAAAGTAAGATCGCAGTGAAGCTGGCCGATAGTTTACTGAAACAGGTCAATTGATAGTCATGTGATATTCAGGCGGGAACTTGTCACGTGACATGACGTTACGTGATTTTAGCGGAACATTTCACATGAGAACTCAAAATCCCATGACATAATGTCACGTGACGTATTCCCACAAAAGTCACGCATCGATCTACCACGTGACATGTTTCCCACAAACACTTAACGCAATGTCAAGTGATATATTTCCGCCAAAATACGTAACGCAATGTCACATGATACGGTTCTTAAAAAATCACATAATGCAATGTCACGTGACGTGTTTCCTCCAACATCAGGTAATGCAATATCACGTGACATGTTGGTGCCAAAATCACGTAACGAAATGTTACGTGCCATGCTCTCACAAAATCATGTTACGAATGTCACGTGGCATGTTCTTTTCAAAATCACATAACGCAATGGTGATATGCTCCTGCCAAAATCACGCAATGCGTGATTTTGGCTCACTCCGTGATTTTGGCTCACGGTTCACTCCCAACTCCACAGAGTGGAGTTGGGAGTGAATAGCGTTCGCTGTAGTGATCACTAATGTTGATGGATGCGCTGTTTCCGTCTTAAAATATTTATAGCTGGGCTACTTTTTCTATTTCAAATAACTTTCGTAAGCATCTTCAATGTCTCCAAGGTTGCACGTGCATATTGGAAGGGCTAGCCTCACATGCTTTTTTTTATCTGCCCCTGCACTGAACATGCTTTGGAGACATGTTTCATTGTGAGCTTTCGAAATTTCCATGTACATGCATGTGGTTAAAGCGAAGAACACGAAAATTAGAATTATTGATGGCTAGGTGACTCGAAACAACATTGGAGGGTGTAGAAGTCACAAAAATGCCTTGAATGCGCTTATGACAGGTGCGCTGGACACTGGACACGACTGTTCTCGGAGGCAAGCGTAACCCTCTCATGACGGAGGTGTTCAAAAAGGGAACCCTGTGCACTCCACACAACACTCAAGGAGCATGCACAAGCGAAGAAGGCCACCACGAGGAGGGGACCAAAGGATCTATACACATCCACGGATATGCAGGTACATATGTCCTTGCTTTCTCAATGCAGGTGAAAAAAACATTTTAATCTTTACTTTAACAATGGCTTGCAGCTTCCATGGTGGTCGCCGCAGTCATTTTTCTGGTGAAGGTCAAAATGCTAGGGGCCTTGTGTGCTGTGCCTAATCAGTCCCTGTTAAATACACCCAAGTGGTCAATTTCTGGAGTCTTCCAATGCGCCGTGCCTCATAATTTGGCACGTAGATACCCAAAACTATTATATATGAATATTGAATACTCTTAACCACGAGAAACTCAACAGTAGCAGTTAATTCAACGCGAGATTCACTTGAATTTCGTACTCAGCGTTTGAAGGACGAGATTATGCTCTCAAAATGCTTTACGCTACTAGAATGTGTAATATAGTTGGAATGCTATTCCTCCATTCCTAATGCAGTGCACTGGGCAGTGCACTCAGTCAGATTTCCTCAAAGAGCCCTTAGCACCTGGAGGAATTGTGCGGTTAGACACATCCATAACTGGTGTACATCTTCAACGGGCCAGATATGAGGTATCAAACGAGTGGTTTTTATCCATTCCAGTCCTAAAGATGGCCTTTTTGTCGCCTCTTTTGTCGTAGTAAGTTCCATAGGCAAGTTCCGTGCCTTTGCACTTCGCAAAAGCCCCGTACGTTCACTTGGTTCGCGCCTAGGCGACTACATGAGACTAGTCGGCCGCGAGACAAGCTTACTTCTTCACAGCTGCTTCATGTGGCATCTTTACGCCTTTCTGCTTTCCGAGTGTTGACGCTGAAAATTTTTGACAAAAGCTATAGTTAAATTTTCAATATGATGGTTGTGTGACCCAATGTTTTTGGAAAGGCCAATGATCAAATGGACATACGACATTGGCACTATGGCCGGTCAACCTACGTACACAGGCGCAAATATATTATAGTACCGACCTTCTTGTCCACTTGTATCACAATTGAGTACTTGCGTCACTTCATCTTTTGTTCACGATGGGAGCGAATGCGTAAACATTAAGCATATTTTTGCATAGCTTTCAAGCCAGTTATGTCATTTGCACGGTCGCGCAGGTTTCCAGTGCTTTTTAAAGTGTATGCCAATGTAGAATAAGCGAATAGGCAAAATGTAAAATTTAACAGGTTAAAATCACTTATTACTTGAATAATTGATGTCATCCAATCATAAATATTAGTGAAATGATAAAGCGTAGAATAGCAAAAGGAACTGAGAAGTATTGAGAAAAAGTCAGTAATATTCAAGGCATACAAGAATGACAGTACTTGCCCCCTAGCTCCCTTGCCGTTTGTTTTTCACTGTCGTACATCGGTTTTTTTTTCCTCTGCATGCAGTTGAGCCTTTTGTATGAAAAACACCCTGAATGAATATAGAGTGATTCCTAGGAAAATGTTACTCACTGCCGCATTTTCTACCTTCGTCGCATAGTTACTGTTTATTAACAACAAGTTGCTTGTTTGTTGTTTCTACCACTGTCTTCAAGTTAATAACTAAAAATGTGGAGATATAATGCTTCGCAGTGCTAGTAGCGAGCATGTTTGCTTACAAACCCAAATTCTTAGGCTTGTTAGGTAACAGATCTATGTGATCCAAAGCTAATATTCGGTCAAGCTTAAAATAACACGTGTTCTATAAAAAAATGTTTATTTTGTAGTGGTGCAGAACATCAGTTTCCACACCGGCACTGCGTGACAGATCAAGACGCTAGGAGAATATATACGGGAGTCCCGGTGTAACGTTGTGTAAGGCGAGCAGTCTGTTTATAGGGATCTGTCTATTGCTTGTGTTTGCGTGTATGTCTTCATGTGTACCTTTGCGTGAGTGAAGGCGATGTTCCTTCGATGTCATGCTTGTCTGCACATGTGAGAATACAGGTTCGTGAAATCGAATGCTGCAGGGCTAACAGCGTAAAGCTTAACCTGCATTTTTATTTTTTTGGAACATCCAAACTACTTCAGCAGTTTGTATGTCTAGTGCAACCTTTAGGCTTTCGAGGGAAGCGCAGGGGACCAAAATAGCAACTACAATTAAAAAGGGGTAGAGTGGGTTTCTCGGTAGGATGGGATGGACTTGTAGGTAGGATGGGATGGGAACCTACTCTAATAGAGTAGGGCCTGTTACAAACTGCTTTTAAGAGGATCCTATATGTTAGTAACATTGTAGCTCATTAGCAGTAATTAACCAGTTCCTTACTACCTCCCGTTACTAAAAGGGTATCAGCGCATGTGACAAGCAGTTCTTAAACGAAAGTTAGTATTAGAACATTTTTTTTGTAAGAGGGTGTGAATGCTCATATCCACTGATAAATTCTAGCTCTGATAAGTTCTACCGCGTGGCGCTCGAGTTTCTTTGAAATTACTCTAAGGTGCTTTTTCCCGGGGCAGGAGTCGTGATGTCATCGTTAGCGTGCTGCAGCACTGGAGGTGAAGCCGGTGTTTTTTCTTTTACCGCTGTGCCCGCGGTAGCGTCACCTGGCAGCGAGGATTCGTGCAACTACCAGCAACGCTTTTTGTACGGTTGCTATCTTCGGATAGGGACGTCGCACGCGGTCGACTATTGCTTGAGCAAATGACGAAGGGCTTCACGTGGATGGTCGCACGGACACTCTCCCGTTCCACCGATGTGCTTCTGTTCACGAGACATATCGCGAGGAACATACGCTGTGGTTTCTGGCATGGCCGAACTTTACTTGCTCCGTTGACATACTGATATTTGAGTAAATTGGCTAGCCTGCTTAATATGTAAGAGGTGCTGATAAATGCCCTCTTCGTTGGTTTGTCCGGCACAATGGCAAACTGGAGTAGACAGAAATATTGGGGGGGGGGGGGGGGTGTCCCTGGGGATGGCTGCGCTTAGCTATACTGAATTCTTCACTTTGCGCAGGTTCAAGACGCCATTCCCGTGAGGTCGTCCTTCTGAGGAATGCAATGGAAGACCTTCCTCCCAAACGAGATCAACACCCGCTGGCTACCTTCGGAGAGACAGGCGACACCGATGCAGTCAATAATCGCAGAGGAGAAGAGCACTGCCGAACCTCGTGTGACCACATCGAGCGATTAAGTCTGTTGGATCAACGATTGCCTCCCCGTCTGCAACGAGCTGCTTTTGGAGATCGGAATGCAGCTTCGCGACGAACATGGGATGTCCTTGACCTTGGTATGTCTCTCTATATCCGACACCAATACCATTTCTCCTGAAAGCTCCGAGTCTTTGTGGGCGAATACCTTACTTCAGTGGCTACTCAGAAGCCACGTACGCATAAACCGCCTGTACCGCGCTGTCTGCACACTCGACGCGTGAGGTGTCTGCACACTGGACGATGGCCGAGAAGCCAGGGGTTCTCGGGCAATACATGCGGAGTAACAGATCGCTCTGAAGGCTGACCGTTTCCGGCCATCACGGGCATCTCCATCTCGCCAAATGACTTGTGTTCAATAGGATGCTGTCTAAGCTTCCCATTCTAGATGTTTGCGGCGGCGAAACGACAGCGCGTTTCTCGACGAGGTTAATTGAAGAATGTGCAGTGGGCCACAGCAGCCGTAATGCGGTGGTGATGAAATGCAGAAGGCACCTGTGAAACTTGATTTAGGCCCCCGTTAAGGAACTCCAGGTGTTCAAAATTACGCGGGAGTTCTTTTTCATTGGGTGGGCCTAATAAGCATAGCAGCTTTTGCAGGTAAAACCCAATTTATTGTTGTTGCATAAAAACAGTCCGGGAATATTTTAGAGGCTTGGCTGGAACTAAGTTTTGTTTTAATTACTGACTATACAGGAAATATATTTTGGCCATGCAGGAAGCATTTTCATTTTTTGAATCAATAGTCCAAGTCACGGACATTTTCGCCTTCGTGTGGTATTGCTAATCATATTAGACTGAAGTCAAGGCATGAAAATTGAGCAGGATCGGCCTTGTCCCCTCAACTTGTTCCCCTCAATCCACAAGGACTTCTAGTTGAAGGGCTCTATTTCTTTGTATGTTCTACTTCAGCAAAAGCGCCATGTTAACCAACTCTACAATATCTTTTCTTGCGCATGTTGTAAACGCAGTTTTGGCGAAGCAAATGGCCCACTCCTCGAGAGCTACGCTCAGCGGCATCTCGCCAGCTTGTTGACTGCAGGGCAGCATCTTCACCCGCGTTCAGCCTCGTCGTCTTGGGCGGCAGGTTGCGGATGCACCCACGGGGAAAGCTGTTCTGCTGTTCGACAAAGCTGAATACCATCGAGGGCACAAGGAGCGGCGAACGGCTCAATGCCTTCAGGCCCATGCGACATATGGGCACATGCCAGGTAAGCTAAACTTTAAATTTAAATACCGAAGATGAGCCACTGCGTTTATTCGCAAAGATCTACTTTGCCTCTATTCTGCTCGTACGCTAAGAGGAGGCACTTTGTCAATGCTTTGCAATGAAGTGCATCTGCTGGTGCACACCCCAGCTTGAGTATAGGGACAACCGCATCTTGTAAAAGTTGATTGACTGATTTCTGGGGTTTTACGTCCCAAAACGTACCTTCTGACGACGTGTTTGCGAATTTATGGGGTCAGCACATAGTGTTTTTCATAGTAGTGCAGGATATTCTATTCAACAGGAAATATAATGGCTTGTTTCAAATTTTGTGCTTTTTCAATCTGTCCCGGGTATATTGAACCCAGATATATCGAATTATTGGCTATATCGAACAGCCGAAAAATGGCCTTGAAAAACACATGTAAAGGTATAGGGCACAGGTGCGCGTATATCGAACACTTGTACGCCGACATATTTGATATATCGAACGATGCGCCGCGCCGGAGCCGTGACATTGATCACAATTCAGTCGCGTTCCAGGAGAGTTACGGACCCTTCTTGTGCGCGCGTCAAAAATGTGATTGCGTTGCTTCAATAAGTTCGCACAGCGCTTATTCAGTTGCGTTTCAAAAGAGTTACGGACCCTTTTCATGTGCGCGCGTCGAGAATGTGATTGCGTTGCTTCAATAAGTTTGCACAGCGCTTGCGAGCGCACCTGTTTGTCTGCTGCGGTACAGCTTGCAAGGTGTGGTAAAGCGTTTTTTAATAAGTATGCCAACAGCTTGAAGCACCAAATAAAACTTACATGATAGTCTGCACCGGCGGCTTCGGCACGATGTGCATTCTCAAGCTAATCCACGCACTCTGGCATGCAGTCCCCAAAAACATAGCTTTGAGATCTGTTTCTGTCGGCGCCCCATGCAACAGTGGCTATTTCAGATCTCGAAGGCCATGCGTTTGCGAATTGTACACCCCTGGCGGTTTTTCGTTTTTTTTTGCTGCTTGTTTCAAAAAGCCCAAGTGGCATTGCCACCGCCGAGAGCATGTTTCGACAGGATTAGGACCCCGTTGCAATCGTTGCTCTTTTGTTTGTGTGTCGCCGCTCTCACGTTTCCGACTTGTGCGCGGCCCACGGTGTGCGCGGCATCTCTTGGCCCTGGTAGCCATGGACGCGAAGAAGCATAAGTACTTAGACTTGGCGACCAAAACCGACATCATTCGGCGAGTGGAGGCTGGAGAGAAGAAGTCGTCAGTCACAGAAGCTTTCGGCATTCCTCGGAGCACATTGAGCAGGATTCTGCGGAACAAAGCCAATGTAAAGGCGAAGGCTGCCCAGTCGTGCCATTCTAAGGTTTGTCGCGTGCGTGCTCCTGCGTACGACAACATTGAAAAAGTGCTGTACGCCTGGTTTTTGGACATTCGGGCGAAAAACATTCCCGTTGATGGCCCGATGCTCATGAAAAAGGCAAAGTGGTTCGCTGCGGCCTTGGGGGTTGACGACTTTACTGGTGGCACCGGTTGGCAGCAACGCTTCAAGAATCACTATGGCATCGTTGGGAAGACCCTCTCCGGCAAAAGCGGCGCGACAAAGAGCCAGGACATAGAAAAGTGGCTCTCCGAAGAGTGGCCGAACATTCGCGACAGCTTCTCGCCCCAGGCCCGAGCACTCGTCAACCGGGCTGAGAGCGCCCTGCCTTCGTCCCGCAGTGCAAGGGATCGACTCCTCGGCTACCACGATCTCACCATGTTTTACAGGGACTCTCGCCTAACGTACCCCCCGCCGCATAAATCTCTTTCCAGGAGTGACCAGATTCTGTGGCGCAAACTTCAAACTGCCACAGTCACGACCCCTTTCCTTCTATCCATCATCACGCATGGTGAAACCTCTCCGCACTGCAACTTGTGTCTTAGCACCAGAGCCGACTTCAGTCACATTTTTCTAAATTGCCCTAACAAGCCCAAGCCCCCGTGGCAAGGGTCACAACATCAGGAGCGATGGGAGGCTGCTCTGCGCAGCTCGCAACCGGAGCTACAGCTTCGGGCAGTGGGCTGGGCAAGAAGGGTCGCCGACGCACAAAAGTGCCCGGCCATCTAGAGTGGCCAGAGGGCTCATCGCCGTCCTGCTCCCCTTTTCCCGTTCCACCCCTCGCATGATTCTCTCGGGAATCAATAAAGTTGCTTACCTACCTACCTATATACAACGCCAACGAAACGGCGCTCTTCTGGCGAATGTTGCCGAACAAGACTTTGGATCTAAAAGGGACCTCTTGTCATGGAGGGAAAATGAGCAAAGTGCACGTCTCAATCTTGCTCGCGACGAACATGGATGGCTGTTGCAAGCTGCGTCCGTTCGTTATCGGCAAGAGCAAGTCGCCGCGCTGCTTCAAGAACGCGAAGAGCCTCCCAGTTCGACACGCGTTCAACAAAAAAGCATGGATGACACGGGACCCCTTTTCCGAATGGATGCGTGCATGGGATGCCGAATTGGAAAAGGGGGACCGCAATGTTTGTCTTCTTGTAGACAATTGTTCTGCACATCATGTGGTCAGCCACCTGAAAAGGATCACAGTCAAGTTTTTGCCGCCCAGCACCACGGCGAGGCTGCAGCCTCTCGACCAAGGCATCATCAAATCTTTTAAGGTTGGATACAGGCGACGTCTGGTGCAGAGGCTCCTGATCAACCTTTGGTTAGGGGTCGAACTGAAAACCGATCTCCTCGGAGCGATACAAATGGTAACCGGCGCGTGGAATGACGTCAAACAAGCCACGATCGTGAACTGCTTCGGTAAAGCTGGCCTTCTAGCTTCACCTGACGACTTAGGGAGCGACGGCGATGTCACAGCACATGACATAGTGCCTCGAGGATGAATTTCGCCAGCTTTCAGCGTTTCTGGGTGCCATCGCTGATGGGGCCACAGCGAGCGATTTCGTCAGTGCTGATGATGATGTGCAAGCCGTTTCAGACCGCACCAATGCAGAAATCGTGGCCGAAGTCGCCGGTGCCGATGATGCCGACGACGCCTCGACGCAACCCTGTACCGCTGCAGAGCTTGTGTCGGCATTCAGCCTTATTCGCCACTGTTTCAACAATATTGAGGATGGCCTCATGAATTTAATGGCTCAGACAAAGAAGCAAGCCAAGCTCACAGACTTTTTTCGTGCCAAATAAAGTGCGGTGGATTTCGTGTTTTTCTTTTGATATTCTGGGCAAGTCGGCAAGCGGAAGCTTAGCACAGTCTTTGGAAACCGCTCCGAGACTCACAGCGCTTCAAGGTAACCCTTAAATGGAGATATTTTATATTTCGAATTATCGATATATCAAACTATTTCGCGATCCCCTTCGAGTTTGATATATCCGGGATCGACTGTACAGTTAGCCGATATATAGGCGTAATGGTTGTTACGCTCTTTTCTTTGAGCAAAGGAAAAACTATGCCTATATATAAACACAGGGTGTTTGAGAAAACACTTTCAGAACTGTTGTATGTGGCAAATATAGGGACTTTCCAAGCACATAGTGACTAGCCGCCACGTAATTGAAATGTACGAATTAATTTTCTAATTGGCCGTATGCTGGTACTATTGATCATGCAGATTTTGTCAGAGCAGACGATTCTACACCAGAATTTTTTATTTCTTTTATTTTTTGTTTTGTTTTGGTAAAATAATCATCTTGAAAGCCCTTCAGCAAGAGAAAACATGGGCTTTTTTCCCGCACCAAATGGATAGCATGCGCCTGAAGACGTGTGCAAATGCAGGGTATTTAACGGATGTGTTGCAAAGATTTCGTTATGGTATGAAAAACTTTATTGGGTTCTTAGAAGTCTGTCTCGGACTGATTTCTAAGAACCCACGTCGGGCGGCTCCCACATCGGGACAGAGAGGCCGAACCCCTCTGCACATGCAGCATCCGCTGTTGCCACAGTTCACCTCGAAAACCATCACCGGCCAATGCCGAGCAGTGCCAGAGCATATGGTCTAAATCGAGGAAACCCCCATCGTTCCCACAATCCGGAGTAATTTTATTCTTGTCGGCCCGATAAGGACATAGATTACAGCGAATCCAAAATTTAAGATGTGCTGCATCAACTAAACCATTTCACACGCCATAGGCAGCAGGGGGATTTGCACACAGGTTATGCACACGGCGCAAGGAAGGGGCCAGTAATTTCAAGCTACGAGGCTGTGGGTTTCGAAAGTCCGTATTTTTTTAAACTGGACGACACACTCAACGGAGCACGTCGCCAGCCAAGTTTGCTTGCGTACATGACTTCCAGCGTACATTTTTTTTAAAGACGATAGTCTTTCTTGGGATACTTCAACGCAGAAATTTTCGTCTGTCTGTGTGTGTGTGTGTCTATCCTGCTGCGAAAGGTGAACCCCTTCCTCAACGACCACCCAGCTTGAACTGGTAGCTACCATCATACTTCTGAACACAGTCAACCAAAAAGCAAATATTGCGCATATCTGAGGCGCAACATCAATACGTAAGTATTAGACGGTGTGTTCCTTTAGTATAAAATACATAGATGCATAATTCTAAAAACCCTAGTGCTTGTTGGGATGCGCAAAAGCGGACGTTTCCTACGCAGTTCTGTGTACTACGCAAGCTTCTTGCATTTCCCGTTATCATGGCCAGATGGCGCCCATACCTCACGCTCATGCTGAACGGGTAGCACAAGGCAGCGGAACGGCCGCCCGCCACTCCGGCCGGTCCCTTTCTCTCCTCACGTCTCTTCGTTTTTCCCTCTCGCTTGCGCGACCCCTCGAGGAAATGGAAACACGTGAACCGGGACTCATGTTGTAGTCCGCCGCGGTGGTGTAGTGGTTCCAGTACTCGGCTGCCACCCAAAAAACGCAGGTTCGATCCCGGCCGCGGCGGTCACATTTTCGATGGAGGCGAAAATGCCAGAGGCCCGTGTACTGTGCGTTGTCAGTGCACGTTAAAGAACCCCAGGTGGTCTAAATTTCCGGAGCCCTTCACTATGGCCTTTCTCTCTCTCTTTCATTCCCTTTCCCCCACCCCACGGACGTTTAGCCGTGCTCCCTCCATGGGCTACAGAAATTAACCTCCTTTCTGAACCACAATCAATCAATCAATCATGTAGTACGGCCGGTAGAAGACTATCGTCTTTCGACGACATTTGCAGCGAAGCACGGAGATACACGGCCAATTTTTTTTTTCAGCAAGTTTCCATTTCTTGACGAATGCGACGCCATGTTTTCGAAGGCATTCATACAAGCCCTTTTTCTTTGCTTAAAAAGAATCTGACACGGTATCATCACCTCTATCGCTACGAAGCCACCATTGGAAATAACTGCCAAACACTTCTAAGTAAAGATCACTGGAAGGTTTGGTTAATTAGCTGCGCTGTGCACATGATTCTCACATTTACTTACGTCCGTCAAACCTGACAGCTCTGCAGCGTGGCGCCAACCAGCTTTCACTGATGCCAGCACGTCGAAGTGTTGTGCACGGTATGTTTCCGGCGACTAACTACAGATTTAACGCAGCTCAATTTTACCGCTAGACTTGTGTTGCCCTTCTGCGAACCGGCAGGTAGAGTGAACTCACTTGACGGGCCCGTTTCGTCATGTTTCGCTCGTGGCTGCAGTCTGACGCGCACCCAGAAAGGTCGTTGCCGAATTCTTATCTTCGCAGTGAAAAGGGGCGTGGGGCAGCCTGCGTCTTTCCGAGTCTAATGTCAGAGCTGGCGCGAGAAAGAGATGATGTGTAGCAAAAACAGGGTAAATGCATGCTTGTGGGATTTCTAAAGGACGGACAATTAAGAAATCTGTGAATGCGGTGGTGTAGTCGCTGGTGTTCTCCTTCATTAATTGCCCCACCACGGTGGTCTAGTGGTTGTGGCACTCGGCTGCTGATTCGAAGGCCGCGTGATCGAATCCCGGCCGTGGCGGCTGCATTTCGATGGGGGCGAAATGCTGTGCGATGTCGGTGCACGTTAAAGAACCCCAGGTGGTCGAAATTTCCGGAGACCTCCACTACGGCGTCTCTCATAATCACGGCTGGTCTTGGGACGATAAACCCCGCAAATCGGTCAATCAAATACTTCATTACTTGTGGGACAGAGAGTATCTGAGTGTTCTCGCAGGCTTGTGTCTGGCTTCCTGCTTTGTTCAGACTGCAATAAAGCCGTTCTGTTAGGGCGAATTATGTCGTGTGCACAAGGTGCCGCCTTTCGATATACTGCACAGATGACCACAGTCTTCATATTTATCTAAAAAGTTAATTTTTCAGGTGACATAATGCGACCTAATGCCTCAACCTCGCAACTAGACATAAAAAGGAATCGTTCTCAGGGCGTACACTTGCCTTCGTTGGTCACGACAAGTGCAGACCTTACGCCCCAGCGCTAGGCCTTAAAGGCATCGCAAACTAAAGAGGAAGCCGGCGATTAACCTACAGGAAAACTCCGATTCGCACTGTCCGTAAGTTATTAAAGGGGAATATGAGCGACTATACACACTGCCTTTATATTGAAGACATTATAAGCGCCAAAATCCCGCGTTTCATTTGCTTTCCCTATACATCATTCCCGCCCCGCCGTGGTGGTGCAGCGGCTGTGACACTGGGATGCTCGTCCGAAGGTCACGGGATCAACTCCGGCCGAGGCGGCTGCATTTCGATGGAGGCGAAATGTTGAGGTTCAGTATAGCGCGTTGTAAGTGCACGTTAAAGAACAGGTGGTCAAAGTTCCGAAGCCCTCCACTATGACGTCTGTCATGTATCGTGGAATATTTTCTGACATTAAACCCAAGAAATCATCAACACATCATTTCTTGCAAGTGCCAACTTTATTGCCAGACGGGAAAGGCACGCGAGCCATCTGGTGCACACCGCATTTCATTGCCGAGATATGGCAACGTAATTTCTCGTCGTGGGTCAAACTGCAGCCACGAGGGAAACGTGGTGAAACAGCTGTGAAATTGGTGCACTCGATATGTCGGCCAGGCAGAACAAAAACACTATGTGACTGGTGAAATCAGGCTGCCCTCTATCTATTGTTAGCCACGGCAACCACGTGGTGTCCAGGCGTCCAGCGCTTCGAGGCGCTTGCGTCAGTCCAAGGCGGTAGAGGCTGCGGTGAGGAGTTCGGAGTTCAGAGTGGTGACGGCTGTATGTGCGTATGCTGGGAGAAGCGACGAAAACCGTGAAAACACTGTCATAAATTGATCTACAGCCGGCAGCAAGGTTACCTCGAACGCTCTGTACTGTAGCCTGAACCACTCGGACTGAGGGCAGCTCTGGCTTATGGTGGGTATACTTCTACCCAAATAATATTTATTTCCTTAGTCAATAAATATGTATTCAAATAAACATAATTTAGACCTGAGTTGACCAAGCAGTGACCCAAGTGGTCGAGGCCATGCTTCAGCGTGTTGCAGCGTTGGAGGAACAGAGCGTTTCTACCTGCTCCACTCTACCTAGTCATGCTATTTATGTGCGGTGAATCAAAAAGAATAAATTATTTCCGATCTCTTGTTATAGCGTCTCCATGAATGCACTTCATTGCTTGACAGAAGCTTCCAGGTGAATTCAAGATCAGTTTGCAAGTTCTCTATTTTGCCTTTGATAAAACCGAAATGGCTCCTAGCGGTGCGCATGGTTGTTTTCGTCGGCTGCGTTTACTTCTCAGAAATTGTGATTCCTTCTGTGAATTATGTCAATCTGCTATTATCACGTCACTTGCCAAATACAACTAAAAAGATAGTGCCTTGTGAAATCCTGTCTTCAAGGGGTGGTGAATTATAGGTATCTCGACTACCACTTTTAATATGTTCAATGAATGATGCCAATCCAAAGTAATTACTTCAGCGATGCAGAAAGCAGAACCAGCACTGGCAAGTGAGCAGTAGCCTTTAATAATTTCTTGCACTTTATACTTTTATGTTAAAGTTTCTCTAAATGGTCCAATTTCTTGTTTTGGCCATAGAGAATATATATAGTTCATATTATCGCTTGTGTCAGTTCTTACATAGTCTGACAATGTCTCATCTTTTCCCTTCTTGCAGGTCTCGCTCGCCCGATCCAGCGGCAAAACGGAGGTCTCAGCCCCGACATGGCGAAGGGACGACAACTCGGCGCCCTACAGTTGAAAGCGGCGGCTTTTTCAGCAACAGCCTCTGCAGACTGTTCCTGCAGAACAACAGCACGTCCACTTGTGGACGTAGAGTGCCCATTGGTCTGTGTTGAGGGGCTCACGGTGCGATCGCTTATCACGAGAGCACTGGTGTTCGCCTCAACAGCCATCCCATCGGGAATTCCTAAATGACTAGATGTTAATTTCCATACACCGGATGTGACATTCTCGGTGGCAGCTCCCCAAGGCTCACTGAAGACATCAGATGGAATTCCAGCGAGTGGGTCTCCGTGCTCACTTGCCTGAGATGCGTCTATCGAAAAATAGCGGTCTGGTTTCCTACAAGCGGTAGCTCTAATGTTTCGTAATTGATATGAACTTTCTCTTCTAGTACGTTTTTCAATATAATTTTTCCTTATTGATGTGCTGTTGAATTACTTTCATAATGACTGTTTTATTGCTTTTAATGCCAATGAGCAAGATGCAAGCGCTTTCAGCTGTTTCTCGAAAGTATATCGTTTTGTCTATTTAATTGGACATAGATTCATATGCTACACGATGTCTTATCAAGAATCGTAGATGATGATATGCCTTAATAGCCCACATAAATTGTATTCTTGCACGCGCATAGATCGCATTCTCGTACCAAAAGGAAGCCGCAATGAGCGTTTCGAAGGGCCCAAGGACAAAATTCGGTTTATGTTGCAGTCATGCATCCCTTGAAGGCGAAAGCTTGCTGCAGATTCGGTCATGCATAAAGATGCAGATTGGGTCATACATTTTGAGCATGCACTTTGAGGAAGGCTTAACGGGGCCTGCACTAAAAACAAGCTTTTTTTGTTAATGTGATGCAAAAAGCACACGTGTTAATTTTTATCAGGTGTGGTCTGCACAAAACAGTGAAACGTGAAACCTACTAACGTGAAACCTAGGGAGGTGCGAAGCATGCGGTGATAGGCCAGTGTTTCCCACAGGAATACAATCGCTGCTGATGGGCTCATGCTTTGCCTTGGCCACGGCTGCGACCACGACGTTAAACGCATACAGCCCGAGCGCATAAGTGCAGTGCCTCCAGGTTCGGCCCACCATGACGCGCCATTAACAGGACAATCTTCTTCGCTGTGCCGTCTCTAGATGGCGCTACCACCGCATCGAAGCGAGTCTGCAGTGGAAGGGCGGCGATGTTAATCTAAGGGTAATTTTGCTTGCTAAACATATTTGCTTTAAGAGCACCTTCTCCATTTTTCACATGCTAGTGGAAACGCTCCCTCAATGGGAACCGTTGGTCCAGCTCACTTCAGGAAGGTGTTGTGCGACGCCACTTAGGGATACGGCTGCTTGCCTCACACTTGTGTCGGAGGGCGCGTTGCTGTCGTTGGCTTCGAGTCACGTCTCTCAGAATTCTTCCTTTCACTTTTAAAGACGGTAGTCTTCCTTAGGATACTTCGACGCAGAAATTTTGGTCTGTCTGTGTGTGTGTGTGGGTGTGTCTGTCCTGCTGCGAAAGGTGAACCCCTTCCTCAACGACAACCCAGGCTGAACTGGTAGCTACGTTCATACTTCTGAACACAGTCGACCAAAAAGCAAATATTACGTATATCTGAGGAGCAATATCAATACGTAAGCATTAGATAGTGTGTTCCTTTAGTAGAAAATACATAGATGCGTAATTCTAAAGACCCTAGTGCTTGTTAGGAGCGGACGTTTCCTACGCTTCGGTAAAACGACACGGTGCTGCCACCTACCAGTAGCTCTGCGTACTACGCAAGCTTCTTGCGTTTCCCGTTATCATGGCCAGATGGCGTCGATATCTCACGCAGCGCTGGCGCTGCCTCCATTTCATCAATGCCAGCCACATGCGGCCGATTCAACATAGACGGGGCGCTGTCTAAGGCAAGGCAAAACATAAATGGCCGTTTGTTGACATAGAACACACCCTACATGACATGCCCAGACAACGCAGGGAAAAGGACCGACGAGCAGATTGCAGCGGAGAAGCGCCGGCGTGCAGATGCCCGTCGTCTGAAGCGTGCCCAGGAAACGCCCGAAGCTCGTGCCGAACCGCAGATGAACCGGGACTCATGTAATACGGCCGGTAGAAGACTATCGTCATTCAACGACATTTGCAGCGAAGCACAGAGATACGCTGCCAATTTTTTCCTTGATAGCTCTCTGTGTATGCGCTACGCGGCCCTTTTTCCGTTTGCGATAATCTATAGCGGCGCTGGAAGGATCGATAGCTTTCTGGCATCGAGGCATCCTACGGTAGCTTTATTCGTAGCTCGTAGTGGTCATTCGGGTGACGACCGCTTGTCGCTAAACTTATCAAGTGCTGTACGTTGTTACGTTCGTGTTTCCAGGGGCCTCATTGACGAACATCATTATGCGCGTATAGATGATGTGGTCCAAATAGCAGCAAATTTGCCTTCGTTTTCACAGAAAAATGCTATCGGTTATCACACACGCTATCGGCAATCACTGGCGTGCCACTAGCAAACGTCGCATCTTAAAGGACAACTCCGGCGATTTTTCAGTGTACAGTGATCTCAATAAAATTTTCAATGTATATTCTCTTCGGTACTGTAATATATGCCAAGTCAGGCGGATTTAGGTCTTTTAGTTTTCCTGTAAATGCATTTTAAAACTCTTTAGCGGACTCTCACGCGGGCCACCCTGTGTTTTTGACGTCATCACCTCCACGCTGCCTACCCGAGCCAGCATGCCTTCAAAAGAAAAACAGCGATATTTCTGCGCTCAAATCGTGGCTGTCAAGATCAGAAAAGCTCGAATGACCTCGCCACTGGCATTTCTTTGGCGCCAGTTCCATATTTCTGGTGATGTGACGGTTCTGACGTCACCGCACACGCTCCACAAAGCATCTACCCGTTTCGGTTTCAAGACCGACTTTCAGTTGCTTATTTAAAGTTATTGGTGGGTTTCCGAGAAAACTGAACCACCTTGGCGGTTACAGAACTATGAGTACCATCGGAAAACATGGTGAAACAGCCACCGGAGTTGCCCTTCAACACAGTGTGGCAGCGTACGTTCGAAACCAGAATTTGCCCTCAATGGACGAAGTTCATACTCTTAGGCCACTGGTTGAACGGTTCATACCAAAGGACCGAATTTTGGTCCCATGACTGTCGCGTGCAGAAGCCCACTGATGGGGAGACTAAAACGCTCCTGTGGTCTGCGTCGGATCGTCTCCTGCCGCGCGGTGCGGCCGTGCCATGTTGATGGAGTGGTTCAGGAAGAATTTCGCGCTCCTTCCACGCGTAGAAAACTGAAAGCGTGCGAACCGTCGCCGTCACTGGAACGGGCTGCAATTGTGCAAGGTCGGGTATCGTTACGTGGTTCGCGGTACCGGAAGAACTGGCTGTGTATTTGGACAACACTCGCTCGGCTACCGTCTCAGGCCTCCGGAAGCCGGCGTATAGGTTACGGCCAGTTTGCCGGCAGTGTGCGCGTCCCAGTGAGAGCCTCCGAGCCTGCACGCTATTGATACATTGTTTGAACGCGCCGAGTGACAAGGAATATTTACAGAGACAAGAAAAGCAAGTTGTTTTGATCCTCAGTGGTTGGTTGTCGAGTGCCCGAAGATTAACTGCCTGTAATTCGTAGCGAAAAGAGACTTCGCTATATGCCGGCGGCATGGAGCCCATCGGCGGCGGTGTGAGCTATCGCCGGCGCAAGAAGTGTCGCCTTGCTTTCCGGGAAATGCTGTCTGCATCGTGGAATGAATTGCAGCTAATATTGTGTATTTCGCCTCGTGCGACGACCATTGTCAAGCAGCTAGCGCGAAGGCGAGCGCCGATACGTGGCTGACCGAACCAACGTGCTGGCGCCGGCGCACTGCGACTGGCCTTCTCGTTCATAGTGAGTGGGGTAAGTATACATCACATCTTAGGCACGGCACTGACGATGCGACATGTTCTTCATTTGTATGTGGAATAACGACAATAGGAACAGTACAGGATTGCGCATTTTATGAGCGCAAGCGGTCGTTTGTTGTATACAGCCGTGCTCTACGAAAAAGGCCTTGATGACTTCGGCAAGAAGGTATACCGGCGGGGCAATTATGCATCGCGTTTCTTCGCCACCGCGGTTGAATGTTTGCCGCTACTGTGTTTGTGTGTGCTGAGGGGCGTTTTATGAGCTCGCGCACCGGCACTGCGAATGCGCGTTCGCTTCAATCGACAAGGTACGTGTTAGCTAATAAATGGAATTGCCTCATTGAAAAGGCGCTGACTATAATGCAGGTTTAGTTTAATAGATCTGTGTGATGCAAGGTTATCTAAGAGCCGACGTTAATCGCACAACTGTTCTGTGAATATTTTGTAATTTCCCTGAACAGGAACTTCCCGCTGGCACTACATAGCAGGTCAATATGTCTGGGTATATATACCCGATCGTCGGTGTATGCTTGTGTGAGGTAGGCGGTGTATGTGGTGCACTACTTTGATGAGCTTGTGTATATGTTTGCGTGCTTATGTGGGCAATTTTCCTTTGACTTCATGGCTCTCTGTATATGGGATATTAAATGCTGATAAAGTCTGTTTGATAATAAAGGCTGATAAATCGAGTAGATGTGGTCGCAATGGCGAGGGCAACGTTTAAACCATCGAGTGGGAACTGCAGGGGACTAACGACTTGAACTGCCGCAGTTACTCCAAAATCAGTTCAAGATCTGTGGCAGCTACTTGCTCTCTGAAAGGACGAATGGCAAGCCCCCATTTCGTCCATTTTGGTTCAGAGTATAGCATGGCAATCAAAAACGTTTCAAAGCGCCGCCCTACCAATATAGGTACTACTACTAATAATAATAAAAAAAAACTTCTTCCGACAGCGGCCATGAAGCGCCACATAAAGGGTACTCTTCCCCTCCGACCCTGAAGCAGGTGGGAGCACTAGCCGACGGGAAAGAGTAGGAAAGAGTCGACGGAAAGGTGCTGAGCGGTCGGATCGAACACATCCTACTGGTACTGAAAAGAAAATAGAGGAGGGGCTGGCTTTAACTGAACATCACTTAGACGAAAATTCTAAAGCCAAAATAGCGATGATATAAGGCCTGTTTGTTCTGCGAGCATTCTGCGTGGCTGTCGCGGTGGTGCACAGGTAGAGCTTCCAGCACCTAACTTCTCATCCCGGCTACTTGTGTGTTCGAAAGCTGAAGTGTGGCACTTTTGTGTGATTTCTAGGCCATATAGCTTGCTTTACCGCGACGACGACAACAGGAGACGCCCAAAGCCCGAGCGCATAAGGTTATTAGCACCCGAAAGAAAAAAAAGATGTCCGCAGCTTGCACTAAGGCTGTACTAAGAGCGCAGCTTGTGGCCAACCTAACTTCTTCGGGCTCCTTCAAACTCAAATACACGTGATGTGTCACGTGACTACCTCTTACATGATTTTCGCGGGAAGATGCCATGTGACTAGAGCACGAGACCAACTTTATTGTCACCCGGTTCTGAGAGGAACATGTCACCTGACTAACCGTGACGCCATGTCACGTGGTTTGGGTCACGTGTCCAGGATCAAATTGGCTTGGCATGCAATGTCCGGTTCTGACGTCGTCCTCCTTTCCTTATCCTCACATCATTCCTCCGCACACTCGCCTCTCTTTCCCACCCACTGCTATACTATAATGTACTAAATGCCTACGCTATGCTTCACCCTCTCCCATCATTTCGCTTTCCCTCAACATCACTTCCCTTTTGTACCCCCTTGTTATACCCTTCAGCGGCGGCGTACACAGTTGTGTATGCAACTTGTTTTCGGCAGTGTAGTCGAGAGGCGGCCACGCAACTGCAAGAAACACTGATCTTTAGATTAATCAAACCCTCGAATTATTCAGTGTGTATTCAGTTTATTATATTGTGCTGCACATCACTGCTGACAATTAATTTTTGAGGGCATTGCCATATTTGACGAGTGGTTCGACGTGGTACGTTCCAGGTGGCTGAAACATTTAATTTTTGTTGGATCGTTATGAGCGCTGAAAATAACAAAACGCCCACACATTTCAACTCTCGCATCTAGTTTCCTTTATGATAAAGCAACGAATGTCTGGCTTCAGAATATGTTTGATTTAATTGCGCTCTAATTACAATTTCTTGCTGTATAACGAACATTTCAGCATGTGTTCGCCTTTTCTTCGTTGCAATGGAGTGTGGAGGAAGAGAACAACTCTATCCCAGGAGGGAAGGGGGCTATTGTGCAGGAAGCGGTGAAGCCTACACGGTGTAGATGTCCGCTACTTCTTGGCCCAGTCTAGGATCTGCATTATAATTCGTGCCTGAAAGGGTTGCACTATTGGCCCCGAGGACATACCGTGGCGACATCTGCCGGAACCTCTCCGTGACGTACAAAGCGACACCACGTGTTACCGGCCCCGCAGCGTACGACGTCTACAATGTAGCAGCTCGTTCAGACACGGTTTTTTCGTGTTGCAAGAGTTCCCTGTGTATCTCAGCTGCAAAAGAACCTGTTCTACAGGTCGGCAAAGTATTTTGCGAGTGAACAAGAGGCATCGCCGCATCGTCCACGCTTTTCGGAAACGTGTGCCCGCGGTGCTCTATGCAGGACGAAAGTGACGAGGCCGCTCGCGTAAAAGGTGCTCGGGAAATTTAGTTAGCTATCACTGGGAATACTCGGACATCCTGCGTACAGTTACTTATTCAAGCGCGAATAGGCGCTACATCTCGTGCACTTGCGCGGACGGTGCATGTGCGGCAAGTGACATTTCGATTCACATTGCCAGCTGTACGTGGTTCACGGCGTACCTTCCCATCCCTTCGCCCCATTTTTGGGCGCGTGATTAAGCGGGCAATATATGTGAGGTCTTGATATTGCTAATTCAACCTGCATGTTCATTATGGACATGCAGAATGGACGCCCGCCCAGTTTGGCACTTTTGCCAGTATTACCGCATGGCAATGACTCATCACGAGCTTATTTATCAGCAGTAAATTATACCTTAAATTCATGCATACGGTTCTGCGATGTGCGCACATGTATCTCTTGACTGATGACAGAATCAAAGCAGCCTGTTATTTTTTGCGATGGCGCTGCTCCGTAAACAAGACACGTTTCCTCTACAGCAGCTAATAGGCGTCGTAAATTCGAATGCCTACAGTCCGAGAAAGTTCATGCCGTACTCGAACATTCTAGCTCCAACGCCGTGTACAAAATTGACTTCGCGGAATGCTTCCCACACATTCGAAATGTATGAGCACTTGCCTATTTCCCTATTCTCAGCTTTTTCAGCGGAGACGCTGCGTCTTGGGGTATATACGTGTGAAAATTAAGCCTAGCTCGGTCGAATATGTCAAGTGCTGTGGCGCCGAGCAGTTTTCCATGCGCAAAAGCACGAAGAAAAGTAACCGGCTTGGTGAAGAAAGCTAGCGCGCTTCGCCGGCAGCGGCGAAGGCGTCACGTGATGTCGTTTACTACGTCACACCGACAGCAGCGCCGGTCTTTCCAGTGGTGGTCCTCGAGGAGAATAGTATACAACGCTATGGTACATAGGCCTCGCCACAGTGGTCCAGTGGTTATATGGCACTCTACTGCTGATCCGAAGGCCGCGGGATTGAATCCTGGTCGCGGGGACTGAATTTCGATGGAGGCGGAATGTTGCGGTCACTTGCCACAATTTCGCCTTCAGCCATCGTCCTTGTTCCAATGGCTTTCAGAGCGTGGGACTGGCTTGAATAGTTTGTTAATAACATATCCAGAAGGATTTTTTCCAGGTTAAACATATGCTACGCGGTACGCGTGCGCTCCAAATGGAAGGCTGCTCACCCGTTTCATATTTGTTTGCGCAGCAGCAGTACTTGCGACGCTTTGTTAATGCAGCGTACATTTTGACAATCTCGCACATTTATCTTAAATGGCGAAGCATTGCCTGAGTTTTTGTGGATGTCTGTCCTTCAGCTTCACACGACTCACTCTAAAACAAAGAAAAGATTATCACACATTAACGACAAGAATGAAGGACGACTGACAACACACAGCACGAAGAAGCTTCTTTTTCATTTGTACTATAAGCTTTGCCAGGTTCAGAGGTTAATGAGCGTAACTTGTTATCAGCCGGAGGTAGGCATCGAGCTTTTGATAGCCATGATTTGAGGAGTCTCGGCGGGCTTTGGCGTCCCTGTCAGCGTCGCAATCATGTGCCGCATCAAGTCCAATTTGATAACACCATTTCGCCCTTCGTACGTTTCCCCGCGGGTAAAAGCACGCGTCTGGGGGCGGCAAACACGGCTGAGGGGGAGATCGAACGAGCCCGGCCCATCTCCGTCGCTCGGAGGGCGCATGTGATAACAAAATCCTGGTCGGAACACCTGCTGCCGGAGCGGAGAGAACGTCACGTCCGTCTTTAAGGAGTACGAAAAGACGAGAGGGTGTCGCTCGAGCAGCAACTGTGAAATTTGCGCGGTTGCCGTCGCTGGGGCTCGCGTTATCTCGGCAGCCGGCTGCGCAAGGAGGCTGCGAAAAGTCCTCTGGTGCAGCCGTATTCTGTTACACCAGAGTTTTAGGGGCGAAGCTCCTCGTATACCCCTGTTACACGGGCGCCCGTAACTATGGTTAGCGTAACCGCGGTTAACAATAGACAAAAGTGAGTTTTAGTATATCGGAAACCAGCAAACGTAAAGATTTAGCGTTAAGGTTAACGTTACGGTAAAGCTGGCTGCACTTAGTGGCACAAACTAGACTTTTAGTATAGCGGAAGAGATCGAAACGCTAAAGCTAACGCAAAGGCATGTACGGCCACAACTACACCTTAAAACAACTCTTATTAAATCCAGGCCTAAGTGCGCCACAAAATCATTGAGCCAGTATCGTGTAAGTGTGTTGTTAGTGCTGTGTCGGCAGACCCGAAAAACATCGCTTCGTTTCGATATGCCGCCATCGAGTCTCCTTTCTGACCCGTACTGCAGCTGCCTGTCATTTCGAAGTTGCGATGACATAGGAGCGCTTAATTTATACTTTGGAAACCAGAGAAGCTACGCAGGCAGTCCATGTCGTCGAGGCTATGCCGTATACGAGAAATTTCGCCGACATTTCCGCTTTGAGAAAGCGGACTTGTCATCAGTGCCCCGGAGCTTCTGCGACATTTCTCCAGTGCCCAGGGGTGCGCATCTGTGCATGTGCCTGCGAAGGCTGTCTTATCCAAGTCGCCTTTGTGAATGAAGGAATACTTCGCCAAACAATACTGTCATTTCAAGCATTATACATACCGTAATGCATTACACTACTCGTCTCGGCTTTATTTAATTGGTTGTAGCAGAGCAGTATTGAAGGACTCTGGTTGTAGCTTGAAACAGCCGATGTACAAAAAGAAAAAAAGCCCCGGTGGCTGTGCCGCCATCTCGACGAGGCTACCGTAAACGTGAGCAAGCGACATGGCCTCTGAGATTTCGAGCGCTGGCACGCGCAGTCTCGAAGGCCGTGAAAGCGAGTGCACTCACATTTTAAGCCTTGTGTGCTGCTTACTGAGAGCGTATCTTGAAAACGGCGACACATTGTCACCAATACACGGCTGGCGAAGCTTAATTAGCCAAACGTAAGGCAAATACGAACATGAGCGGGTAATGAATGAGCTTAACAATGCAGGCCGATGTCCCGACAGATCTGAAGCGAGTGGTCTCACTTCGACTGACGCCGCCATCTTGCCAGCCGTACGGGTCCCTTTGCGAGCGTTAGCGTTGAACGTGCATCTCTTGTAGAACGCTTCAGCTGCTGCTCCTTCCATTTTCGCTATATTTATCTGTTTCTCGGGGGCCCTGTCCCCTCCCACGTGGCTACGGACACGGACTCGTCCAGAGGTCCGCCCAGCCAGAGGTCTACCGTGACGAGCGCAGCGGTACATCAGCGCGCCTGGTCCAGTACCGGTGAAGCCACCAGTCACCACGCAATGGATATGGACGCGGAGCCTTCTGTTGCGCCGACTGTCCAAAGGTCAGTTATGCCAAGATCATCAAGAAAACGCAGCACCAGCCCCAGCAGCAGCGAGGCCACCGAGGTGTACTCGATCTCGGGCGATGAGTCGTCGGATGATGGCTTCGAAACGGTGCGGAGTAGGAAGGCAAAACGAAGAATCGTCGCGGCGTCATCGCCAGCGAGCACCCTAGTTTCGAAAACTAAAGAAGAACGATGGCCGCACACCATCTTATTCATGCCTGATGACCCTACCGTTAGCCTCCGAACAGTCAACAGGCAAGTCCTTTCGGTATTTCTCGAGGGGATCGCGCCGAACGAAATCAAGGATGTCCGATTAAACATGCGCAAGAACATCCTTGCTGTGGACATGATGAATGCAAGCGCCTTAGACAAGCTCCGACGAATATCGGATTTGGCCGGCATCAAAGTCCGATCTATTATTCCAATGGATGGCGCCTGCGTGGCGGGTGTCATTTACGACATTGATTTGGCAATCATCAACTCGGACCTTCCAATCCTTATAAAACCGGCGGAGGCGGGGGTCGTCATCACTGGTGTTTTTCGTCTAGGAAACACCCGCTGCGTGAAGCTGGTCTTCAAAGGGGACTCTCTACCATCCCATGTAAAAGTTGGGCATTTCAGACATCCTGTTCGGCCTTTCATGCCCAAACCGCTTCAGTGTCATAACTGCATGAAGCTTGGCCATGTGAAGGGTGTCTGCACAAGCAACACAGTGTGCCCCCGATGCGCTGAGCAGCACACGGCCGACGCTTGCCGTGCGGAAACTCTCAAGTGCGGCAACTGTGATGGCCCTCATGATGCTGCCTCTAAAGACTGTCCACGAATCAAGCGGGAACTCGCTGTTATAAAACAAATGGTGAGAGACAGCTCAGCCCACAAAGAAGCTGCTGAAAGGGTACGGCGTCGGCGCAACCGTCGACGAAAGCGATCTAGACAGAGTGCTAACCTCAAGCTACCTGAGAACAGCACGTCACCGTCGAGCACGAAGACTACAAGCACGACCAGAAACGTGACAAAGGGATCTAATAAGGTCGATGACTGGCCTGCGCTTCCGCGCATACAGCCTGCGAAGGAACCTGCCCAGCCTTCCCGCCCAGCACCGACATCTAAGCCTATTTCAGCTGATGACGCGCCAAGGGTTGATCGCCAGATCGTTCCGATGCTGCGATCCCTAGTGGCTGTCATAACAGAGCTACTGAGAAGCCTGGGAACCCCGACCGCTCGAAGTGGTCTGCAGATATTGGACGCGCTGAGCCCAGTCCTAGCAACCCTCGGAATGAACAATGGCTGCAAATCACCAATCACTCCGTGAAGAGGTCAGACATGCGTCTATAATCCAGTGGAACGCGAGAGGACTTAAATCTCGAATCTCTGATTTCCGTCAATACGTTTTCTCCAACCGTTTTCCAATCGTCGTTATCTGCGAGCCAAAGCTATCGCATCCATTCAGGCTATCCGGTTATGAATCAACGATGTCCTCAACACATAACGAAAGCAGCAAGGTCCTGGTGTACATACGTCGTGAGCTTACCTACATCATTCGGCCTGTGCCACCTCACGATGACAACCAATACGTTTGCATCACCGTAAAAAAGAAGAGCCTCACTTTTACTTTAGTGTGCCTGTACTTATCACCTGCGGCCCGATTTGATAGAAAAAGACTGGACGACATTCTGGCAGGGGTTCCTGGCCCATGGATCATTACAGGTGACTTTAACGCTCACCACCCTATTTGGGGAAGCTCCAAAGTTAACGCCACAGGCAGGCGGCTGGCTTCTTTCGTGTCCGATCATGACCTGTGCTTGCTTAACGATGGGAGCCCTACGTTTTTACGAGGCGCAACGTACAGCAGCTGTTTGGACTTGACATTCGTGTCACGTCGCTTTGCCTCACGCGTTAATTGGTTTTTAGACATCGAGACCCACGGGAGTGACCATATCCCCAGTTACGTCAACATCAAAGGCCTGGCTGGATGTCATCCTTCTAACACATTCCGGAGGATTTAGACATCGAGACCCACGGGAGTGACCATATCCCCAGTTACGTCAACATCAAAGGCCTGGCTGGATGTCATCCTTCTAACACATTCCGGAGGATTGATTGGACTGCGTTCAAGACGAACGTCGAAGACGCTTGTCGCAGCGGCCTCCCGTCAGGTCTAGAACAAGCTATAAAGGAAGCGGTACAGACAGCGATGCGCACACTGACATGCTCCCCGAAGCGCTCGGAAACGGACGTAGAGTTGGAACGACTCCGTACGATTCGTCGACGTGCCGAGCGCAGATATAGACGGCCTAATTCCGTACACGATCTAAGGACAGCCAGGCGCATGCAAAAGAAGATACAGCGTCGCATAGCTAAACTTGAGTCTCAACGGTGGGTAAGGTTCTGTGAGTCTCTGGACCCCCGGAAACCTTTATCGCAAATATGGAGAACAGTGCGAGGTCTGCGTACGCTTCCTGAGCAGCGGTTTCCGTTCAAACCTTTAGCGCTTTACCAAGGTCGACGGGATATCGAGGTAGCTGAAGATTTTTGCAAGAAGATTGTCGGCAATGCAGCTTGCACAGGAGTCCTTGCTACACAGAACACTCCACATTCACTGGACTCACGCATGGACCTGCCCTTTACCATTGAGGAGCTGGATGCGGCCCTTGTGTTGTGCAATCGTTCTTCATCACCTGGCCCAGATGGCATCTCCTACAGGATCTTATGCAACCTAGGTGAGCAGGCGCAGAAAGCTTTGTTGGAAATGTTCAATAACTCATGGCGAGACGGACATGTCCCCCAAGAATGGAAAACGAGCCGATTGGTTCCGCTCCTAAAACCTGGGAAATCGCCTCTAGAGCTCTCGTCATACCGCCCAATAGCGCTAGCTAGCTGTGTAGGGAAGCTGATGGAGCGCATGATCCTCGCCAGACTGGAGTGGTTCCTAGAGCGCTACGAGGTTTATCCAAGTGCCATGGCCGGTTTTCGACGCGTTCGTTGCTCTATCGACAACGTTGTTGACCTCGTAACGTACGTCCAACACCAGAAATTGAGCAGGCGATTAACCGCGGCACTATTTTTGGATATCAAAGGAGCTTACGACAACGTTTCTCACGAGGCCATACTCGCCGCCCTTGAGTCCGTCGGTCTTGGTGGCCGAGCGTACCGCTGGATTCGTGCCTACCTACAGATGAGATCCTTCTTTGTGCAAACCGACGATGGGCCAACCTCTCAGCACTGCACACACCGTGGAGTTCCTCAAGGGGGCGTCTTGAGCCCCACGTTATTCAATTTGGTTCTGATTGGTCTCGTGGAACGCATACCAGGTTGTGTACAGATATCGATTTATGCTGACGACATCTGTGTTTGGACGTCAGGCGTAACACGTCCTCAGATACGCGCGAGGCTCCAAAAAGCCGCGACTTCGATATCGGCATACCTTAATGAACAAGGCCTTGAAATTTCGCCTGAAAAATCGGCGCTGGTCGCTTTCACGCGAAAGCCAATGACAGCCTATGCCATCTCTATCAAGGGGAAAAAAATTTGTTACGCTAGGACGCACAGGTTCCTGGGAGTAACCATCGATCGGGACCTCTGCTGGAGTCCCCATGTGGCCGGTCTCAAGAAGCGCCTAACGGCCACCTCACAAGTTTTCCACTTCCTCGGAGGGAAAACGTGGGGTACGTCAGTGACCGCCATGTTGCACCTATACCGGACGCTCTTTCTCGGGTACTTGAGATACAGCTTACCAGTGCTGACTGACACCTGTAAAGGTAACCTACGCGCACTCGAGAGCGTTCAGGGCCAGGCACTCAAGATCTGCCTCGGATTGCCACGCTGCACCTCAACAGCGGATACTATAGCAATGGCCAAAGACCTTCCTGCCACCACTCACATCACTTTGGAGGTGCTTAGGACACACATTCGACACCTAGCTCGTGCTCCTGCTCACCACCTCGCCTCGCTTCCAGAAGACCGGCCCGGTGCCTCTTTTTGTAAGAGGATATCGGCATTCCGCGAGTGCCTCCCAAAGAATTATACTCCTGCTGAGAGACTTCCGACGCCTCCTTGGTGTTTGGCCCGTCCAAAGGTACGGCTGACAGTGCCAGGGATTCGGACGAAAGCGGAGCTCTCACCGCCGGCTTTAAAACAGCTGTCTCTACTAATGCTACATGAGGACTACAGGAATCATCTTCAGCTTTACACTGATGGCTCAACAGCAGCAGGCAGATCTGCAGGAGCTGTGACCTTCCCTGCCAAAGCAGTATATGTGCTGTTCAGGACGTCTCATGGCACAACATCGACAGCCGTGGAGCTTGAGGCACTACGCACCGCACTTTGCGTGATCGATGGAGAGCCACCACAGAAATGGGCCATCTTTACAGATTCCAAGTCAGCCCTTCAGTGCCTTTTATCGGCCTTACGTAGCGGGCCGCAAGACCAATTAGTGCTTCAAACACGACAGCTCTATCACGAATTAACCGACAAAGGCCATGACATCACGTTTCAGTGGCTACCAGGCCACTCTGGAATAATCGGCAACGAGCACGCAGATAATGCTGCGAAACGTGCCCACGAAATTGGAGTGCTGCAAGCCATCCCACTGTCAAGAACGGATGCAGTAAGAAAACTTCGCTCGCTTGCGCGTGATATGACTATAGCGCTGTGGAACACTCCTGGTCTTCTGCATACCCGTCTGCACCGCCTCGACCCATCACTACAACTTCGAGTTCCGCGTGGGCTTACCCGCTGTGAAACTACCGTACTTTGCCGCCTGTGGCTAGGCACGTCATTCACAAGAAGTTTCAGCTGTCGCATTGGACTGGAAGACAGTGCTGCCTGTATTCACTGCGGCAGCGAGGAAACAATTGTGCACGTCCTCTGCGATTGCCCTGGGTACTGCTCCCAGCGACAGACTCTCGCCACAGAATTGTCACGCCTGCCCCGCCACGGTGGTCTAGTGGCTATGGTACTCGGCTGCAGATCCGAGGGTCGCGGGATCGAATCCCGGCTGCGGCGGCTGCATTTCGATGGAGGCGAAATGTTGAGGCCCGTGTACTGTGCGATGTCAGTGCACGTTAAAGAACCCCAGGTGGTCGAAATTTCCGGAGCCCTCCACTACGGCGTCTCTCATAATCAGAACTGGTTTTGGGACGTTAAACCCCACAAATCAATCATCAGAATTGTCACGCCTTGATGGTCGACCGCTGTCCGAGCAAACCATATTGGAATGCCGGACAGACAGTGTCTCGCAGCAGAAAGCCACGAAGGCTGTGCTCAAGTTTTTGCGCGCAACGAGCCTCGTGAACCGTCTGTGACACATGCCGTGCTTGTGTGTGTGCGCGATTTGACCTCTCTCTTTCTTTATTCTTTTTCCATCTCTTTCTGTCTCCCTTCACCCCTTCCCCAGTGCAGGGTAGCAAACTGGATATTTCCTCTTCCGGTTAACCTGCCTGCCTTCCGCCCATCATCATCTCTCTCTCTCTCTCTTCCGAAAATAGCGTAGGCACGTAAGGGTATCGTATACGTTAACGTTCTGCGCATGCGTGGTTAGTTCCACGGTAACGTTAACCTTACGCTAAATCTTTGCGTTTGCTGCTTTCCGATATACTAAAACTCAATATTAGACATTTTTAGTTTATCGGGCTCAGCGTAATAGCGTAGTTATCGGAATAGCGGGATGGAAGTGCGCATGCGCAGTACCGTAAACGGCCGATACCGTTTACCGTGCCCACGGTATTTCGCAGACTTAAGGTTACCGTGTTTGCGCGCGGTTATCGTAGTTCACGTAAAACATGGCGGCGGTTTCGGACGCCCGCTTCGATCTGAATTTAGCGTTGCTGTGGCAGGATTCACTTCGTTCGCAGCAAATGACTGTGCAAAATGGCTTCGCTTGCCTTCAGGTAGCTTCGACGATGCAGTATTAGGGATAACTTAGCCGAATTTTCGAGATCGCTTCCCATTTCGAACGTTGCTAAGCCTAGCGAGAGAGCATCTGTTTACATTTCTGAAACATGTCAGTTTATGCTCTTGGCGCTTGGTTCGTATGTATTTATTTCTCTTTATTCTCGAACGCGGGAGTGTACGTGAGCATTTCAAGCTTTATTTATTTTCACCTTTTTTAACGCATGTATCCTTCGCTAGATGGCGCCACAATCACAGCTGTCGGGCCGTAAACGCTTCTCCGATCAACTGAAGCTCGTTTCTGCAACGAATGTTTGCGGTACGGTAACGCTATTCCCATAGCCCCGCTATCACGCTAACGCGCTAAACTAAAAATAGGGACATTTAGCGTGTCCGGTAAACCGGTATACGTAAAGGTGTAGCGGATACCGGATAGCGTGTAGCGTTGTTTTTTGTAGTGAAGTGGCGCCAGCTATAGGGGATAAACAGAACAAGCAAACCCGCGTTATATGTCCTCCGAGATTCTGGAAGCCACTCGCTAAGCCTACAGCTTCGATAATTTCAGTCTGGCTCTCAGAAACGGCGTTGAATCATCACGGATACTTTACTGTCGAAGCTGCATGATACAAAGCTAAGGCAAATACAACCGTCAGTTAGTTACTTAAGGGCTACAGAGCGCGCGACGACCACTTGAAAGATTCGAAGCGGAGGGCGGTCAGTCGGCCATGTTTGCCAATGGGCTGTTTACGCCCGGTATTCCGCTCTACGCAAAGCGCTTGCGTATAGCGGTTTACCGGACATGCTAAATGTCCCTATTGTCTATTTTTAGTTTAGCGCGTTAGCGTGATAGCGGGGCTACGGGAATAGCGTTACCGTACCGCATACATTCGTTGCAGAAACGAGCTTTAGTTGATCGGAGAAGCGTTTACGGCCCGATAGCTGTGATTGTGGCGCCATCTAGCGAAGGATACATGCGTTAAAAAAAGGTGAAAAAAAATAAAGCTTGAAATGCTCATGTACACTCCCGCGTGCAGCGGCATTCTAACTTTTCGAGAATAAAGAGAAATAATATATACGAACCAAGAGCATAAATTGACATGTTGCAGAAACGTAAACAGATGCTCTCTCGCTAGGCCTAGCGACGTTCGAAATGGGAAGCGATCTCGAAAATTCGGCTAAGTTATCCCTAATACTGCGTCGTCGAAGCTACCTGAAGGCAAGCGAAGCCATTCTGAACAGTCATTTGCTGCGAACGAAGTGAATCCTGCCACAGCAAGGTCAAATTCAACTCGAGGCGGGCGTCCGAAACCGCCGCCATGTTTTACGTGAACTACGATAAACACGTAAACACGGTAACGGTAATACCCCTGCCACACTAGACGTTTTAACGTCATTCGATTCGAATGACATTCGGTGCAGCGAATGTCATTCGGCCCGCGGTTGTGCTACACACGAAGTAATGTCATTCGTTTACGATATCAGTGACGCTAGTTCCAAAGGAACTGGACCTAAGAGCTGCTGAGCGTAAGTGCAGAGGGGCTGAAAAGTCGTCCTATTTTATTTAAAATAAACGCAGGGCTTTGCTTCACTGAATTACACCAACAGAATAATTTGCAGCTGATACGGCAGCGCTCAAAAGGGGCGCTGACTTGCAGCAGCCGAACCATTCACTTACTGTTTTTGCAAGCAAAGCGCGTTAAGGACAAACACAGACGCTAAATTAAGACGCAGTGTAATAAGCGCTGCGCTCAAGCAAACGGCGTTCGCGATTGCATCCTGTGGCGAAATAGTCTGTCAGACGCCGCTGATGTCGAGAGCAAACACATTTTGTTACGGCTTGCCTGGCTGTCTTCTTTTTAAAATGATGAATATCAGCAAACGCGCTAAAGTAATACCATTTTCACATGACGTTTCACAAATTAGGAATGCTCAGTGCCGCACGTTTACGTTGTCTCTGGGGTAGAGAGTACACATTCGGTCCCACTGCGAATGCGAATGAGTTGCTCGAACTCATTCGATTTCAGAAGTCATTCGATTCGAATGATGTTAAATGTCGCCGTGTAGCAGCGGAATAATGTCATTCGATGCGAATATGTCATTGCGTTCGAATGACATTAAAACGTCCAGTGTGACAGGAGTATAAGTCTGCGAAATACCGTGTGCACGCTAAACGGTATCGGCCGTTTACGGCACTGCGCATGCGCATTTCCATCCCGCTATTCCGGTAACTACGCTATTACGCTAAGCCCGATAAACTAAAAATGTCTAATCTCAATCGTAGTTAACGCCAACCGTAGTCCACCACAGTTACACGGGCTATCG
Organism: Hyalomma asiaticum; assembly: GCA_013339685.2. NCBI lineage: Eukaryota > Metazoa > Arthropoda > Arachnida > Ixodida > Ixodidae > Hyalomma > Hyalomma asiaticum. The sequence continues at coordinate 72,387 of JABSTT010001753.1, forward strand.
TGTTCGCGGTTGACAGAAGCTCCGCCCACATCCAGCACATCGGTATGAACACACTCGCAAGACTTCGTATCCTCGTCATTATAGGTACGAGAGAAGCAACTTTGCACAACCCTGCATAGTTCTATGAGGACACTGTTGATAAAACTACGCCTTTGCGAGCGACAAACGCATCACAACAATCCACCGTCACCGCGGAATGCCCGGCGCTGACAACTCCGAGCGTTAGTCCTAGCGAGGAGTACGGCGGTGCCGTTCGCGATCAAGCGCGACTTGAACTCGTCACAGAGCGCTTCTTTTTGCCACCACGATTAACATTAGTACTCGCATATCATGCCTGAACATGTGCGATTAGTTTTACCTGCGTCTCTGTGTGAAGAGGAAGGTCTGAAAGGAAGCGAGTCGGTTCGACAAAACGACCGGTGCCGCTGCAGTGTTTACCTCTCGTATCGCGGCATGCGATCTGTCGAGCAGTGTGGAAGTGGCCAATGCGTTGCAGAAATGGCAAACGTTAGAGCTAACTTTACTCAGTTATGAATCATTTTGTGTCATAAGCAAATCGGAGTCAATATTTTAAATGCTGTTACGAGCGGTGATGTAGCAAAAGCCTCGGTAGCCTTGGCCCGAGCGGTACGAGCGTGCCGAAGCAACCGCTGTGCGCTGCAAAAGCACGCGTTTCGACCACTTGGGTGCACTGAGGTAATATTATCGTCCAAAAATTGTATTACTGCTTCGTATATGCCGCAACGAGTAGAAGGCCACTCTTGGGAAGATATCTGCGAAGCGCCGCTGAACTTGGGAGCGGTACCGTCCGCCATTTTGTCCGTTTCGGAACGTCGGTTTACGCTTAACCGAGCTAGGCAAGCTCGGTTGGCGGCCAACCGTGGTTAGCGGCCTAACCGCCGTTTCGCGCGCCGTGTAGCTACGCTAACCGCGTTTAACGATAACCGCAGTTACGCTAACCGTGGTTAAGGGCGCCCGTGTAACAGGGGTATAAGCTGCTCTTCAGGAGCCCATTTCTGAGTCACTTAAGTGCGGAAAGTCGGACACAAAGTGAGGTGCACGGCTTGCATCAACTGGGTGTTGCACCTTACATTTTGTCAGTGTTGTAGTCGCTCCAATTTCCATCAGAGACAACATCTTCCTGTTCCAAGATGCGCCGTCACTAGTAATGAAGTCAACAAATAATCCCGCATTTTCTTCAAGGATAACTGCTTCTGTCATGACGGGACGCTGCGCGACGCGCGCGTTCTCAGTCGCATCTCACTTCGGCTCCGGCCTTTTTCAGCCCTCGCGCCGGCTTTCTCGACCCTATCTAGATAGTTTCTTCACGGGTGGCTGGAGAAGATTGTCCGGATTCCTTCAACACCCATTTTACCGCGAAACTCGCACGGGGTGGCCCGGGAGAGCCTTCGAAAGCGTTCGACCACGCCGTACACTAAGCTAGGCCTGGCAGGCCTAGCTCGAGTGCGGCCGCCCGCACGCCAGCTCATCGACGACGTGTGACCGCCCGGCCGCCCGCCGCTGCCTCATCGCCCATCTCCTAGCTGTCCACCGCTATGGAGTACACTGTCACAGGACAGGAAGCTTCCTCCGAAGAACTCTCGGACAAATCCTGGCAGACGCCAGGCCTCCGCGCCCAAGAGAAACGACGAGCAGCTCCGCGCCTTGCCGCCGCTGCCGTCGTCACAACAGCTAACCCCACCAACACGCCGGCTTCCCTGCCGTCATCATCGCCGCCACCGAAGCAGGCAAGTGCCTCGCCTCTAATGCCCCACCGCCGCGCTCCGATTCCTCGTCTCCCGGCCGACACGATTCACATCGTGGGTCGCCCAAAAAGCCCCGTAGACCTCACCAAGCTCCTGCCTTGGCACTTGTACATCGCCTTGCTGAAAGCTGCGCGCCTGCAAGACCTCCCGCCAGCATCTCGCGACACGGTGCGGATCCACCCTGTCAACAACACTTTTACGCTCAGTGTTGCGGACTCGGCTCGCGCTCAAGCCTACCTACGCATCACCTCCCTCACGGTTTCCGGCAACACTTTCACCATCCACCTCTACGCCCCACCACCCGACGACGCCATAAGGGGTATCCTCTACCACGCCTACGACGACTTCACGGACCAAGCCATCCTTGACGACCTCCAGGCAAGCAATCCCACTCTCTCTGTCGTGGGCGGCCGCCGTATGGGCAAGACCCCTCATATCTTGGTCACCCTCATGGACCCGAAACTACCTCGGTGGATTTTCTACCACGGTGTCCAGCTTCGCCTCCTTCCTCTCCGCAATAAGGTGGAAGCCTGCTTTAATTGCCGCTCAACCGGCCACCGGACCGACGTCTGCCCCAAACCACGACAGGAGCTGTGCCATCGCTGCGGTGCGGCTCACCCCACATCACCCGAAGGATTGCCACCCACTTGCACCCCCCGCTGCATCGTCTGCAACGGGAATCACTCCACGCACAGTTCCAACTGTAAACACCGCTACGTACAGCGCCCTAGGAGCTCGAAGGCCCCGGTACCTGGCGCTTACTCCTCGCCACAACAGCCTGTCGCACCCCAAGTCACCAAGAACTTGTCCCAGCCAGCAGCACGTGGTCCCTCACCACCTCCACCTCCCAAGTCGGTCACTGAATTTCCGCCCCTCGTGGCAGAAGTGCCTAAACCAGCTTCTCAGCCCACGCATTTGACACCGCACCGCGGCGCCCACGGCTCGCCCTCGGAGCCGCAGGTCGTTGCACTGCAGCAAGAAAACGCCTCCCTCCGACAGCAGCTCGCTGCACAAAACGCCGAAATTACTGCTCAGAAGGCCCAAATTGACTCCCTTCAGAGGCATCTGCAAGCTCTGGAAGAGAAGCTGGAATCAGTGATCCCGGTGCCGTCCTCTTTACCTACCCCCATCGATTCCTCCTCCGACATGGACGTCCAGACCTCCGAAGGTTGCACTAGCAAGCGCCGCAGATCCAACACCCCCCTTAAATCTCTCCACCTGTCCGAAGAAGTCCAGGCTGCTATCAAGACGGTCGTGGTGGATCTTGAAAAACGATTGGATAGCCGGTTCAACTTTGTCCACCAACTTCTCACTGCGCAACACGAAGCTCTAAATTCCCTGCGCACAGACTTCGCTGCCTATCCACCCGCGCCGTCCTTCCAATCTCTCCAGTCGACAGTAGATACCATGCAAACTACCATGCTTGAAAGCATCTGAGCCAAGCCACCCCTTCATGCCCGCACCACCTCCTCTTCCGCCGCCCGACCCTCAGCAAAAACGGTCGAGGTAACACCATCTGCTGTTACAAATGGCTGACCGATCCGTCGTCACCATCTGGCAGTGGAACTGCCGTGGTTTTCGTCTCAAGCGTAACCACCTCCTTCTCCCTCTTCAACAACTAGACCCCTCGACCTCTCCTGATATCATCGTGCTGCAGGAAACTCATGCCGACGTTTCCCTCTCGGGTTACGTCGCCCACAACCAAGTGGCTTATCATCCTCTGCCCCATCCCGTCACGGCCATCCTCACCCGGCGGACGCTCGTTGTTAATCAAGTCGACCTACCCTTCCCTGCAGTCCACCACGTCTTTCTCGAGGTACTACCTCAGCGACGTGAACAGCCCTCTCTTTTTATTCTCAACGTGTACAACCCCCCTCGTGCCACTGAGGATGCATACCTACTCGCCCTGCTCCGTGCCGCTGCAGCGAGAGCAGCAAAATCCCCCTTAAATTTGTTATTCTCGGCGACTTCAACGTCAGGCATCCAGACTGGGGCTACCCGAAGGCCGATCGCCCCGGAAGGAGGCTGTGGCAGCTCGCTCATGACCTCAACCTTTCCCTGCTCACCGACCCCAGCCAACCAACGCGCATCGGCAACAGTGTGTGCCGCGACACCACCCCGGACCTCAGCTTCTGCCGGAGCGTGCCCGACGCGCGCTGGTCCAACACGCACCAGTCCCTCGGCAGTGACCACTATGTCATCACCGTTCAAGTCCGAACCTCCCAGTGCAAGCCGCACCCACACACGGCCCGCTATACAAATTGGGACGCGTTCCGAGAACGCCGGCTGCACTCCGCTGCCTCCAACATCGAGGACCTTTCGACGTGGACCGACCAACTGCTAGCGGACCTCGATGCAGTCACCGCCTCGATCCCCACCACGGAGGATCATCCGGCAATCGACTCCCGCCTTGCCCACCTGTGGGCCGCTCGCACTGGACTCACCAACCGCTGGAACAAGCAGCGTCACAACCGCCGCTTACGCCGCCGCATCGCGCACCTCGATCGTACGATTGAGCAACACACCACCGTACTTGCCCGCCAGCAGTGGGAACAGCTCTGCTCCGAGCTCTCTGGTCAGTTGGGCAACAAAAAATCCTGGCATCTCCTCCGCCACCTCCTCGACCCTGCTTCCGCCAAGTCGGTCGCTCGGCAGCAACTACAGCGAGTGGTTCGGGCCTACCCCGGCGACACTCCGTCGCTAATGGCAGACCTGGCCGCCAAATACCTCCAACTTCTGCCTGCAGGTACTCCTTCTCTCCCTCTCGCGTCCTACTCTGGGGCCCCCAACCCAGAACTCGACGCCGACATCACTGAAGCGGAAGTCTACGGGGCACTACATAAGCTCCGCACCACCTCCGCCCCTGGCCCAGATCGCGTCCCCAACAAGCTCCTCCGAAACCTCGACGCACCTTCAGTTGCTACCCTTACTTCTTTCCTTAACGAGTGCTGGCGCTCCGGTATCCTCCCCCAGTCATGGAAGCACGCCCGCGTGGCTTTCATCCCCAAGCCGGGAAGGAAACTCACAATCGAGAATCTCAGACATTGCTACTTCTGTGATACACCTCACCCATTCTTTTCATAGTTGAGAAGAAGGCTGAGGTCTTTATCTACTTGTTGGGTTCCTCGACCATCCTTGTCTGACTGAGGCAAGGATGGTTGCTCAAGTAACCTAGCAATTCCAAACATGTTATACCTTGCTCTTGGCGCATGATAGCCTGAGATGCTTATGCGCCATAAAACCCAACACAACAACACAACAACATCGTGCGTCGGTAAGCTTCTGGAACATGTCATTCTTGCTCGCTTGCAAACGTACACGGAGACTCACCACCTGCTTCCCTACACTATGCTTGGCTTCCGTCCCCATCTTTCGACGCAAGATGTCCTCTTGCAACTCCACCACGACCTTCTCGACCCACCCACATTCTCAGACACTAAGGCTCTCCTTAGCCTCGACCTTCACAAAGCGTTCGACCACGTCTCCCATTCGGCTATCCTTACCGAACTCGCAGCCCTCAACCCCGGCACCCGCACCTACAACTACATTCGCGCGTTCCTCACCGCCCGGACGGCCGAGATCATCATGGGAGACCATTCGTCTCCCACGTACGACCTTGGCCCTCGTGGCACGCCTCAGGGCGCCGTATTGTCGCCTTTTCTATTTAATCTCGTTCTCCGCTCTCTTCCTGACAAGCTGAACCGTATCCCCGGCCTCAAACACACCCTGTACGCGGACGACGTTGCTCTCTGGGTCACGTCGGGCTCTGACGGCCACATCGAGGAGACGCTGCAACGTGCAACCGACATCGTCACGTCCCACGTGCACGCGGCCGGTCTCACTTGCTCGGCGGCCAAATCGACCCTCCTTCTCATGCGGCCTCCCGATCGGCGTCGCTACAAAACGCCTCACCCCACCATCACTCTTTACGCCAACTCCATTGCGGTGCCCGTCGTTTCACATCTCCGAGTGTTGGGGCTGATACTCCAATCCAACCGCCACAACACGCACACCATCGACAAGCTCTCGCTCTCCGTGCAGCAGACCGCGCGTATGCTCGCCCGTGTCCGTGCGCGGCGTGCGGGCATGCGAGAACACGATCTGCTTCGCCTTGTCGACGCCTTCGTCGTTTCTCGCCTCACGTACGGCCTTCCTTATACTCGTCTCCTCAACGCGGAACGCGACAAAATTGACGCACTCATCCGCAGGGCATACAAGACAGCCCTCGGCCTTCCCACCAACGCGTCCACGTATCGTCTTCTCCGTCTAGGTGTACACAACACCCTCGACGAGTTGATAGAAGCTCACCGCTCCGCTCAGGTGCAACGCCTTTACCGTTCGCCGACCGGTCGCCATATCCTTTCCTCTATCGGCCATGACACCTCCTCCCACCCACCGGATCTGGTTTCGTTACCTCACGCCGTTCGAGCGGCCTTCTCCATCAAGCCGCTACCCAAGAATATGCTTGCGGGCCACCACGACGCTCGCCGCCAAGCCCGTGCAGCTATGCTTCACGCCAAGTACGCCGACCACCCGGCAGTCATGTACGTGGATGCAGCCCGATACAACTCACCCAGGGATGCCTTCGTAGTCGTTTCCGTGTCGTCCTCTTCAGCGCCTTCCAGGCCGGCAGTCACGGCAGGCACCGTTAGAACACCCTTTGCCGTCGAGGCGGAAGAGGCGGCCATCGCTTTGGCTGCGATCTCGACCGACGCTGGCGTTATACTCAGCGACTCTAAACAAGCCATCTCCAATTTCGCGCGTGGTCTCGTATCGCCTACCACCCTACGACTCCTTCGCCCACTACTGCTGCACGATGAGCAGTGCAGCTTTGAACTGATCTGGGTCCCCGCCCACTCGGGTCACCCCGGCAATGAGACAGCTCACCAACACGCTCGAGGATTCGTCGACCGAGCGGTGGGCCCCTCAGAGTCGGACACCCCTGTGCCGGAGCCCCTGGTCACCTACCACGACATCACCCAGCACTACCGTCTCGAGCGATACGCCTATCCTCCGCCTCACAGCAGTCTTCCCAAGAGGTCCGAGATCGCCTGGCGGCGCCTACAGACCCGGACGTTTCCGTGCCACCTCGTTTTTTTGTACATACACCCAGGTGTCATCGATCCGCGCTGCTGCCTCTGCGGCGGCATAGCCTCGTTGAACCACATCCTGTGGGGCTGCCCGGACGATCCCCCGCCCGCCGACCTCTTTCGCTCACCACCGACCGAGGAACAATGGGAGGCCCTTCTCTCCAGCACCGACAGAGACATCCAGACACGGGTCCTGGAACGTGCTGAAGAGGTCATTGAAAGGCACAGCCTTGCAGACTATGTGGCTTAGCCTCCATCACCCCTCGCCCCTTCTACGAATAAAGTTGCTACTCACTCACTCTTCTGTCATAATTTTTGCTAGCAGGTCGCCTTTCACGTTACCATGAGTGGCGAATACGGCTAGAATCTGCGTCCACTTCCCAACAAACGGTACGAAACAAATGACCATTCCATGGTCACACACAGTGTGTTTGTCAGTCTTAGGTGTGAATGAGCCCAGATCAACGAATCCTTCAATGAGTGCACCGGAAGTAACAGCTAGGTTTTCTGACAGTTTCATTTCGTCTACTAGCAGTCCTCCATGTCTTTTGAGATGGTAGATTGTGATTGTTTTATCCTTAATTACTGAAAAATTTTGGGATTAAAGCCAAATCCTATCCTATAAGACTTCAGGTAATTGCTCAGCATTGATTTTGCATGGAGTGTAAGAATATTTTGCTTGCGTATGTGCTCATATAGTTTCGGGCCTTTCATTTTCATAATGACACACTCGAGGATTCAGCTCTTGCTGTATGCCATTCCCCGCATGCCTTTACGTTTAGCTGCTGCAAACATATGCATAGCGGCCTCTTTTTGTTTTGATGGCAATGTGTGAAGTTTGCTCTTGAGGGCGTCTTCAGTGATTTTCGAATTTGCATTTTTCATTAAGGAAACCATCTGTTGCAGTGTGGTAGCACGTGAGGCCAAGCGCTTTGTCCATTGCAAAGCCAGCTTCAGATGCTTAGTAATGTTCCTCTTCACAGGCTTTCTTGTCTTGAGCCAGGACTTTCTTGAGCGTAGGCTCTTCCTTAGGTAGCGGCATGCTACACAGACGGCACCTAAAGCAAAAAAGTTTGGCTTTTATTCTCATATCCAGAGCCATATTTACCCAGCACTTGTTACAATATGTAAGCGATTATTGAAAACATCAGCGAACAGCCCAAGCCGAATTTTTCGCTTTTTCTTGTAGCGGTCCAGCATCATTCTCACAGCCAATTCTCTATTTTAGCTGTGCTTTCCTGTTATTGCCTTCTGGCACCTTTATTAATTTGTAATAACACATGACATAGGGTGAATCCAAAGTGACAGTTTCCTGTAAGTGCGTGGCAACATGTTTCAATTGCACGTTTAGTTTTCACTTGGATAAGCAGGATGGCAAGATATGGTATTCATCTGGGCCCGTATTCACAAAAACAACTTACGACGAAAATGTTCGTAAGAGAAAATTTCAGCCAATCCTGATGCTGGACATATCATTAGCGAAGCCCGCTGGCCAATAGCATAAAGCACTTACGAAAGAGAAGTTTTGTGAATTCGGACCCTGGTTTACTGAAACTTATGAGCCTCGAAGACGCAAGAACTTTGTAGCGACATGATACTACACTGCAATGTACAAGCGAAGCTCTTTTTTTTTCATGTCTCAAAGGGTGCTTTTTCGCACATGAAAAAAAAATTACTAGCACAATGTCGCAGAAGAAGTTGAGTGCTTACCTTCTTTGCTCACTATTCCTGAGCAAGATCTGCTGAAAGCAATGCCTTATGCAATGTCTACAGAGTGCTTGAGGTGTCATGTGATATCCTTGCTGTAGTTGTTGTCAAACTCTGCTTGGCCCATGGCAACCTTGCAGAGAATAGCACTATCGGAGTATCTAAAAGTCTCCGCCGCTTCCTTTACCGATCTGACTGCAACGTCCTTCCTCTCTTTTCCGCAAAAGTATAGGCGGGCGGTAACTGTGTCTGTGCAGTCCGCTGCAAACATCAGCACTCTTTCGTGAAGAGCAAATGGTTCTTTTCTTACACTTGTCGTGGCAAACACTAACACCATCAAAGTCCGGAGCATCAAGTCGCGCCCAGCCGTTCGGGACACTCACAGTGTTCACAATCGTACGAAGATCATGCCGAGACACCATCCCATCCAGGCTGTCGTCGCCATCCGCACTCACATCTGGGGATGTATCAAGAACATCGCGTCGAGACAAACGCAGCTTCTTTGTGCACGTAGCTGGGCACACAGCAACGCATTTTCTCTCTCGTCTTCGCTGACGCGTCTCCATTGAAAGGTAGGCTGCCAAATCGGGCAGGAGAGTAGGGACCGCGTCGTCGGTCAGCGCCGGCTTACCTCGAGGAATCCTTACTTCCTGACCGTTGACGATGTACACATAGTCGCGCAAAATAAAATGCTCCTCCAAGTGCCTCTAGCACACAGCTGAAGTCTCGGAAAGTGCCTTATCCTTGCGGTGAAGGTTTGTGTCCCATTGCTTCCGCCGTTCATTATCCTTAGGCACTCCAAAAAAAGACAACGTGCGCCCGTTTGCTTCTCGAAAACCAGGACACCCGCTCTTGCATCCGGGTTCATAGCAATGCGTATCCGTTTTTTTCTTCTTCCTTTCCATTACCCTAGAAATTACATTAGCACAGCATCAAACACAGGAAGAGTCACGGATTGACTTGCAAAAAACACAACACACTGACCCGTCGCAACACCACGCGGTAAAGCATGAAAACGCTTGCAGCGTCCCTAGCGGGAGTTTTCGCTCTTGGCACGGGCGGTCTGGACGCGCGCGTTCGCTCCCTGAGCAGCTGCCGCGAGTACAATGTATCTGTTTCTATACAGTGACGACGGCGCGTTCCGCGTGAGGGCGTCGTAAGCCAACCTCCAAATAGAGTGCCTCGATGCGCGCGCCCCCGCTCAGAGTGGTGTCAGCTTTGGGAGGTGCGGTGGGACAGTCTGGCTTTCTCAGTACTCATGCACGTGACAAAAGAAGACGCACACTCAGCGCTAGTACCAACAAGAATGGGTTGGTTGGTTCGTCAAACTTGACCATCTTATATTTTATGGAGGCGAAGATACTTGGGGCTTGTGTGCTTAGATTTAGATGCACGCTAAAGACTCCTAGGTGGTCTAAAGTATAAATTATGCATTATTGCATAAGATTTTTCTAATCTCTTCATTTGCATACTGAAGACTGCATCTGGATTCGTGGGGGCTTGGGAACTTGCATGCATGCAAGTACTCAGCGTGGTGTGGTGCGACTTTATTATTATTATTATTATTATTATTATTATTATTATTATTATTATCTTCCTTCTACTGTGATTACGACTCACGGCTGCTTGTGGGAAAAAGTGACTTTCCCTTTTTCGAGGTATTTAATATCAAAGGAAGAATTGTGATACCTTAAACAAAAATGTCTATATTTTATAATTTTCAAGTACAGTAAAGGTTGGCATACGTGAATTTGAAGTAAACCTTTTGAAAATCACTTTCCTCCTAAAAAGGATGTTTCGTGTCATTTGTTCTGATGGTCGGTGACGAATCATGCGGCCGAGCCTTCTGAGCACGACGCGCAAAGAAGCTGGCGAATCATTGGCTTGTGCCTCCCCCTCCGAAAAGCATCCCCTGAGTTATCATATATGCTTGCTGCAGTGTTCTCATCGCATTGGTACGATGCATACCATATAGAGGAGCTTCAGAAAGTGACGCTGCAAGTCTGAAGCCGAACATTCCCTGCGCCCGCTAGCATCCGCAACGGTCGGGAGCTCGTTTAGAGCGGGTTGGCTCGGAGCGCCCCCGCCAAGTTGCGGCGATAGGTAGAAACAGCCCCCCGTGCGCAGGCCGTAAAGGAGGGAGCGAACGCGCGCGTCCAGACCGGCCGTCACGCTGCCTATGGCCGCCGCCCTCCGCTCTTTTCACTACCCAATACTTCTAGTACACTCCACCCACAATCCACTGTCACATGATAGCGATAGCGATATTGCTTCATGACAGTGAAGTTTACACGCTCGCCAACTGCGTCACAATTAACGATAAAAGCACAGCGTCGGTGGTTTTACAGAGTGGAGCTGGCTTGAATGTTTCTATTCATCGAGATCGATAATATAAGAGACCTGCAAGTACTGCCCGTACTGCTTGGTCTTCACTCAATCCGAGACGTTGCGATTCGGCGCTGTAGTTTCGGCAGGCAGGCAGGCAGGCAGGCAGGCACAGAACTTTATTTTGGTCCGGAGAAACTGCAGTTGGACGTCCCCTTCTAGGGGGATCCTGTAGCAGTTGCGGGCCGCTCCCACGCAGGGACAGGAAGACCGTGGCCCTCCGCCCTCTCGCAGGCTCTCTGGACAGCCCGAAGTTGAACCGAAAGGTTGCCGCTTCTCAGGGCTTCCTCGCAGTCCTCTTCTTTGCTGAACTCTGTGTCACGTAACGCAGGACATTGCCAGAGCATGTGAGCTAGTGAGCAGTAAGCCTCTCCACAGTTCGGACAATGCGGTTCAACGTTGGGCGAGAAGTTACTAAACCTGCCTCGCGAAGGGAAAGACCCCGTTTGGAGCATCCTGAAGGCCGAAGACTGCGGACGAGTGAGTTTAGGGTGAGGAAGTGGAAAGACCCTCCGAGAGAGATGATAATGAGTCACGATCTCGTGAAAAGTGAGGAGCGGGTCCCTGTACCTGCCGGCATCCCCGCCCGCGAATTCGCCGGGACCGCCGCGGTGAGTGAAACCTCGCGCACGGTCATGGGCAAACTCATTGGAGTTGGGGACATCGGGGTGTACGTTGGCCCCCATGTGGTCCGGGAACCATGTTATGGTGTGAAACCCGGCAGCCCCCTCGCTGCCGAGGATAGCTGCTGCCTTCCGCGAGATCGAGCCCGAGGCGAAAGCTCTGGCAGCGGACCGCGAGTCCGTGAAGACATTTGGACGCGATACGTCCTTCATTGCTACAGCAATGGCAATTTGCTCAGCAATCGTTGCCGAAACGTTTCTAACCGACGCAGCACATAGGAGCTTGCCACTATGGTCGACTGAGACCACTGCAAAGCGATCAGAACGCCCGTACTGTGCTGCGTTGACAAACGTAGCGAGGTCCGGGCTGTCTGCAACTGACTTCAATAAGGAACGGGCCCGAGCTATGCGGCGTCCTACATTGTACTGCGGGTGGACATTCCTGGGAAGTGGAGCTGCGGCAAATGTACCTCTGTAGTTTCGGCGCTCGGGCCACACCGAGTCCCTTGTCCCTCATTCCGCCGATTCATCAACTACAAATGGATGAGAGAGCTTTCACTAAGTAAATAAATAAATAGCCACCATAGAGATGGGCGGCAAAATGCATGGGTTTCAAACAGCGCAAAATGGACGGAACGCTGCTTTCATCTCCGCGTACCCTCCTGTAGAGCATCAACGCAAGAGAAGTGCGAATTGGGCGCGCAAGGCCGCACAGTGGTGTTATGCCAAGCTCGAACAGTTACCCTGTTCTAGAGCAAGAAAATGAGGGGTACGTGCGTACAGTGCTCGACATGCGTTGTTTTCTTTTCGTGTTTCTTTCTCTTTTAAATGCGAAGCGCACGATATGTGCGCCTGTATCACGAAATCGTCGTCACCATTTGTTCAGGTCTCCAACAGTGCGCGTGCACTTCTATGCAATGCCAAAAGTGAAGCGTTCCCACGCGCGCAATTTTCGTATTTTGCACACATGACCTCAGCCCACTATACTACACAGGCAAAACTGCAGCTGGCGGGCGCCCATGTTCAAGCAGAAAAAAGAAAGGAGAAGACGGTGCGCGCCGATATCTCACGTTATGTGCCAGAGTTGAGGACAACAACAACAACAACAATCGCAGGTGCCTCTCAGATATATCTCAGGTGATTCATGGCCGATGGCCCGTTGTGGGCTGCGCCAGACTTCCAGGTCAGAACAAAACAAATCTCAGGTGCACGGCGTCTCGCAAAGCTATGCGTTTGTGATGGTTTCGCACCACGAGAGCACACGTCGTCGCATGGCGCGAAGCTATGCACAAACGCATAGTGCAGTGTAGAAAAGGGATGGGACGCCTTCAAGCCGAGACACACGTCCCGTGTCTGCCGCCGACTCTGCTTCGACGCGAACATCTTTACGCTGAGCCTCGGTGCGAAACTTTGAGAAGCGTTCGCTGGGCCTCGCTGTGCTTCGCGAGGTGTTTCCCGAAGACTCGGACACGAGGAAATGCCGGCGTGCCGGAGAAAAACGCGGACCTGCCAAGTGCCCATCAGGATCGCTGCTTCGCCAGCCTTGCGCCATGCTCTAGTGCTTCGCTATTTTTTTTCTTTTCTAGTGGTTTCAAAAACTGTAGCGTTTGTGAACTTGGCCACTTTCTGCGATGAAGAATGGCACTTTTGCAAGCACTGGTACGAGATACAGTAACCATGCTTACAAGAAGTGTAAATGTGGCATTGCTATTGTTCCTATAGGCCGAGAGGTAAGTAGATAAACGCGGAGAGAGTTAACGTCCACGCGTGTTTTTGCCGGAGCAGAACCTTGAATATAGACCCCAAAGTCCGAGCACCAAGCATCTTAAGGCGGTCGCTGAGATGTTCTAAGCGTCACGGACGACCTGATAGTTCCGAATGTAGCGATTTTTATACGTAATAAAACTATTACATTTTAAAGCTTTTGCGAGCTTATGACAGTACAGGCATTCTGTACGTGTGCTTCTGAAGGTATTGCAAGTCTTTAGCACACTGCATTTGGTGGAAATATCAATAATGTGTTCAGAAGGACACCTAAACATGCATTCTGACGAAGTATATAGGCAACTTATCCGGAACTGCAAGGTGTCAAAGACAGACGTCTCCAGAACTGAAAAGTGTCAAGGAGGATCACACTCATCTCTGTTGTGCAAACTCGTCTCTGTTGGTAGCAGTAACACCTTCGTTTGGGCAAGTTGGTGCATTCTTGAAGCAAATAACGCGGTAGGACGAAATGGTATACAGGACGGGCGCAAACTTCCCAGTGCTGTTTCAAAATGCCAAAGCAGGTCTATATGAACACACCTCATCGGCACGCCAACCAGCAGGAACGATACGTAATGCAAGGTTTGTCGTGATATCACAATCAAAGGAAAGCACGTTTGAGCTTGGAGATTAAATCTAAGCATGTGTGCAAACAGACACGTAACCGAAAAGTGGATGACAGATGAACAATAAATCAACAGAGCATAATCAAAGGAACATGTCGAACACCATGAAAGTTTTTTTTATGTACTCAACAAATATCGGCAACCGTCGGAAGTTGAACCGCCATTCCTGCCATCGGCCGTGCCTACCGTCCAGTTACAGCTTATCCGGCTCCTTGATGTTGTCTTCAATCTCCCTCGGCACTTATCTGTTTTGGCTGCCGAAGACCAATACCGCCGACGACAGTTTCGCAGATTTGGTTGATTCGACACCATAGCTGCCATCGTGCGCTATGGTTCCGCGGTTGTTTTCGACGGTGAAGTTGTCGGCATACAGCCGTGCTATCGCGGGTTGTAGCTTTTCCACTTGCAGCTGGCTGTTGTGTCGCGTACGAGTCGCTGCCACTGAGTGGCAGCCACTGAGATGGTTTCATTGGGCTTTTGTAGCTGCTGTACAGGATACCCCTCGGCCTGGCTCTGCCAGAGAAGCTCGGCGCCAGATGACGCGCTGCGAAACATTCTGCCCAGTTGTCCTGTTGGCGCGGTTCTTTAGAGGTAACTACGAAGCGAGCCTTGTGGTCCGCCAATGGACACCCGGTGGGGATATCCGGAAGGGCTCGACTATCAAGGCACGGGGTGCTGCTCCGAGTGCCAATATGGCAGCGAGAAATGATTGCTATGATGACGATGATGACTACGATCGTTGGGATGATGATGCTGTAGAGTTGAAAATTTCTTGCCACGTTGTACGCTTTCTCTGAATATCCCCTAATGTTGAGAACAGAATACTATAAACAGGCAATGCACGTGCGCATGTATTGTCCCGTGTTCGTATTGTTGCGCTGAAAACAATAAGCAGTCAGCACGAATCGTCTGGCTCGAATGGCCGGTAGGAATGAAGCAAAACTTTAATAAAGGGTCCCTGAAACTTTGTCTTTTGTTGCATTGTGTCACTAATTAGGCTATGCCAGCGTTAAATCAATCACACCATAAATTAAGCACCAACTACGGGCTTATTAAATCGCCTTTCTGCTCAACTCGCTTAACTGTGGGGTGCGCGCTTACGATGGCTGCGCCTCCTACGGCAGCCGCTGTGGTGAAACTATAGCAGCCAACGTTATAGATAGTGGCGACATGGCGCCGCGAGGCATCCGGCTTCAGCTGTGCTTTCGTCTGCAGTAGCGCACCGGCGAAACGATTGTGCACAGCCTGAAACCGCGACGATACTGTTGGCGGTAATACCCCTTCATGTTGCAAAGTAGCGCCACTTTTTTATCACCGCCGCGACACCCTCGCCGGTGCCACCAACCTCCTCATTCAACCCCCCCCCCTCCCCCCTTGCTCGCGGAGACGGGTTTCCGGCACGCTCAATGGCTGCGGTGCGAAGTGCTCGGGTTTCAAGTCACGAAGGCGCAACACTTGCTTTTGCGCGCTTTTAGTTTCCTCCGTGCGCCATGCGCCTGCATGCCAAGCGGTGGCCGCCCTGCGCCTCCGAAAGTGTTATGTGTACTTCGTTCGCCGTGGCAATTTCTTGCTGCCACGCGTGTTTGCGGTGTGTGCATGTGCATGCATCTGTGCATGTGCGTGAGTGTTTTTATGAGCATGTTCGCACGTATGTATGTATGTATTATGTATGTATGTATGTATGTATGTATGTATGTATGTATGCTCGTGTGTGCGTGTAATCGCGCGTGCGTGCTCGCGCACGTGTATGTGTAGTTGGGCTTGTCTGCGTGTATGTATGTATGTATGTATGTATGTATGTATGTATGTATGTATGTATGTATGTATGTATGTATGTATGCGTGTGAGCACATGCATGCGCGCGCGTGTTCCTGTGCGCGTGTTCACGTGTACGGGTATGTATGTGTGCGCGAATGTTCAAGTGTGCGTGTCCGCGCTTGTGTGTGTATATGTATGCGCGTGTATACGCGTGTGCTCGTATGTGCGTGCCCGCTTGCTCTCGCATTTCATCCCGACGGAATGCAGGCAGGTTTGTTCTATATTGCCTCTTTAGCAAACACAGCATATATTTTGCACAGTTTCATTGCATAAAAGTCATTCGTCCCGCCTGTGTGTCACATTTATTTGCGTTTCCTTATATTTAAGCTCCTTGGGGCCACGTATATGAAATACATTCTCAACTACACTATTCCACGCTACTTGCATTGTAAGTGTCGCCGTAAGGCGAGCCAAAGGGCCGCCGGTGAGGCGAACCGCGCCGCCACTGCTCGGTGCTAATTTTTAAAGACGAGTCTTTCTTGGGATACTTCAACGCAGAAATTTTGGTCTCTCTCTGTGTGTGTGTGTCCTGCTGCGAAAGGTGAACCCCTTCCTCAACGACCACCCAGCTTGAACTGGTGGCTACCTTCATACTTCTGAACACAGTCGGCCAAAAAGCAAATATTACGCATATCTGAGGCGCAACATCAATACGTAAGTATTAGACGGTGTGTTTCTTTAGTAGAAAATACATAGATGCGTAATTCTAAAGACCTATAATGTCTCAATTAGAGTAACCTTAACGTTTCAGTCACCTTAAAAGAGGGTGGTTCCAAAATTATGGAAAATTATCACAAAAAACGATGCCTTGAGAAATAAATGACTAATCACGTAACAACCTTAATTTAACGCGGACAGACTCGGGCATAATCAGCATGATAGACAGGCTTTAAAGGTCCCATGACACCAAAATTTCAAACGCGAGATGCTTGCGTTAATTGGTTTTCCTGCATACGAAGGCAATCTTGACCAAGTATTAGTGGCGAACGTCGCCTCTAAGTAAGTTTAATATGGTTTCAAAGTAAGCGGGAATGCTCATCCGAGCTTGCAGCACCTCGCGACATCGCCACTAGTGTGACGCAGTTAGTGGGCCATCTGTGACGTTTCACTTTTGTAAGTTGATATCGTGACGTCACAGAGAGACACGGGCGCGCCGCGCTATAGCCTCCGAGCGTAGCCTCCAAGATCGGCTCTCGCATCCGATCGCGGAGGCCACGCCAAAAGCCGTATTTTTCTGCTTCCTCTCCGTGTTGGTCGCTCAAGCGTACATTGTACACACGCTATGATGCAAAGCGAGTGTGGCGAGCTGGTCTGGCGCTCGCGCTATCCGCAACGTCGCCGAATCTTGAGCTTAAGTGATCAGTGCATGCGCTCATTTCCGACAGCCGCCGCGCTAGCCCCGCGGCGCTAGTTTCTTGCAGTTTTTGGCGCGCGTTTCGAAGCTTCATTAAAACTGAACAAAATTAACGATGCTGTGACTAATTAGACTTCACGCTGGAGAATTTGCCACTCCATGCCGTGATTACAAGACACTGTTCTACTCATTAGAACATAAAAGTCTCCAACAAAAAAATAGCTGTCATGGGCCCTTTAAGTCATGCTCATGACTAACTATGAAAGTGAGCATGTCCAGAATCAATTACTGAAAATCGCTAAAACACACCAGCAGGTGAGGTAAGATAGTTCAGTAGATTTTCCCTGTATTTCATCTGTTGCAAGCAGGCCGTGTTTGTATGTCCAGGGCTGTATATTGGTTTAAAATGCAATGGCTTGTCTTTTCTCTGTGTATGTTTCGCAGGTCTCCATTCGTCCACTACGGAAAGCACTGGAGCTTGACGGCTCTAATGTAACTCTTCAAGCCATGGCTGGAATAACAAGCAGTCACATCAACCCGAACAACTTTGAGAAAATGAGGGTTCCCTTTGCATTTCAAGTGTTTGGTGACAAGGTGCTGAATGCTCTTCGACTGTATGAGACAGAGCTGGAACGCAACTGTGGAAGTATACAACCAGTGCTCATCTTCTTTGGGTAAGTTTACGCGCAACGGTTTTTCTAAGGTACATTTATTCAGCTATGAAAAAATCGCAGCACTATATATTCGACCATGAACTAAATCTAAAAATGCAACTTCTTGTACTTTTTTTTTCAGAATGATCCGAGACATCATGGAAATAATGGCATCCAGATTTCCAAGACAACCCCGGCGGCCAGACTCTGCGTCGGAGGACAAGCTTCTTTCGTTCTTGACGTACCTGACTGAATGGGAGCTGCATGCAGGTGGTCGAGGTGGCTTTCTTTCGGCATTACTGCGGCTGGCCTGAGAGTCACAATTGCTAGCGTCCTGTCATTGCTGATATATCTAACAGAGAACGTTGGCTACAAGTACTTAATGACTCCAAGCTTAGTCAGGACCCAGTGGAAAATCTGTTTGGCATAGTACGACAATCAAGCGTTTGCAATACTCATCCAACACCCCAACAGTTTCTAATTACCGTGTCTTGCCGAAGTTTTACGGGCTTGCCAGGTCTGTATCTAATGGCAATGCTGAAGCTGGTGTTCTTACCGCCCTGCTTGAGCCAGGCATGATGGGAGACCAAAAGACTGGAAAAAGTGACATCATCGAATGTCTTCTTAGTGACGATGACATTCCCCCTGCAGGACATCAAAAGCAGGGCCCTGTCAAAGACCATGCTTCATGTGTTCAAGCAAAACGTGATGACCGCCTCATTCTTTACATTTGTGGTTACGTTGCAAGGAAGTATTTGTTGAAATAGGAGTGTGATGAATGCCACAAATTGCTTCTCACAAAGAAGGATGATGTGGATTTTCTTGCTGCTGCTCAGTACACCCGGCTGCGAGACAATAGTGGCATACTTTAGCCACTTTTCAGGTTTATTCGAAGATTAGAAAAGGTTTTCACAGCCACATTCAGTACACAGGAGCTGCATCATGAGAGCGTGATGGATATCACTGCTCTCGTTAAGAGAAACCGCCAAGACCGGATTGGATGCGCCAGCCATGCAGAAGTGCTGACAGTGAAGGTTATAGCTTTTTATGTCACCACTCGGCTACACTATTTTTGAAGTCTTTAAATCGTTTCGAGAGTAACAGTCGGGAAACCTCAAGATACCTGAAGTTGAGCCGCTGTACGTAAGTATGTATAATGGTATTGCGTGCTTTCTTCCGTGGAACTCTTCGCCTTCAGTATGTTTTGTGAATATGTCTCCCCCTACCATTGATAATGTGGTCTAAATAAAAGTGTCTGCAGGAGGCTCGTGCTTCTGTAATGCATGTTTATTGCATGCATTCATTCAACATAAAAATATTTTCGATGTTTCCAACAGGACTTTTGACTGGTGCAGCTAATTAATGTTTATAAACACTAAGTGAAATTTCGATGCGTTCTACTGCAGCAGAACGAAGTGCATGCATACCGATGAAATATTGCTGCAGGTAAGCGCCATGTACTACCACCGCATGTTACAGATTTTAGGGTTGCTTACATAACACCTTGCTGACATATTTGATTAAGAGTTCGTAGCAGCGCAAAGGACAAGAAGACCGAAGGCACATCAGCGCTCTGTGTCTTCTCTTCTGTTCCCTCTTGTCGTTTTGCGCAGCTGCGCACTCATAACCTTGTTGTACCAACACGCCCAATCCTACTGTCTTTTAAGTGACATATTTGGCACGAGGAAAAATAAACGTTTCATTCTAAAAACTTTCGACGATGCACTCGCTCGTGGCGGCCATCCTAGAGGAGGAGGAATGAACTATTAGACACTTTCATTGAGCGTCGCTTACGCTCCGCCTCGCGCAGATGTAGCTCCCCGAGATGCTTCAAAGCACTGCCTACATTTCGCGTTTTTCACGAGCGCGTCTTGCTGAGACGGACTCAGCTTAGCTGCAAAACGACGGCAAACGCTCCGGTGAGCTACCTTCAAGCGGAGCGATATATGCGTTCTGCGTTCCACCGCTCGCACGATGGTTCTGCGCACGGGCACTACACTTCATACAATGCGCTTGTGTGTAAACAAGGATTTAAAAAAATGCTGGAGTGTAAACTCGCAACGCATAGGCGGCAAAGGTGAAGCCACGGAATAGGGGAGCGACCAGCCGCTGCTCGGGAAACAAGCTTGCGCGCCATCTGGCGACCTTCTATGCACGACGCATCGCTCCTAGGCCGCCGCTCCGGCCACTACCTAATACTTCTAGTACACGTTACTGTGGGCAAGTGTCAAGGCCAAGAACGGTCCGCTTTTCCCTTCTGCATAACTCGAGGCAGGAGACGGACGACAAGGCTCTTTAGTTTTCTCTTCGTAGCATTTCTTTCGTTTTTTCTTTCTATATAGCGCTTCGCATAATCATGTAGCAGTGGGATTTTCTTTTTCTTTCTTGTTATATCGGCGTTCACATAATCATTTTTCTTTGGCAGTGGCGGAAGGCAAAAGTGTCGCTAGTGACTTAAGGGTATGACGCAAGACCACACTCGGATGTCGTGAAGGCTGCAGCTTTGTAACAGCTCCCATCTCAAAACCGGTACTCTGAGACAAAGTTCCGCAGCCCTAAACTACGGTGTCTTTCATAATCACGGCTGGTTTTGGGTTGTAAATCCCCAGAATCGCACTGACTTTGAGAGTAGGACGTGCCCGGGCGCCGAATGATTAAAGGGGCCCCGCGACACCTTTAAAGTAATCCTGGAGTGGTATCAGTTAAGTTATTGCTTCACGCATCGCCTGCTGCAAAAAATATAAATCCTTTGGGTCTTTTTCGAGTTATAGCGTCAAGTATGAGGGGACTGTTACCGTCCGAGGGCGTTCACTTTCTTTTCGTCGCGACTCGCGCGCTTGAATCTCCACAGAGGGGTATGGAGAAGGGGCAAGAAGGCTCATTTTGGGTGCGAAGCAGCTGATGAACGAGGCCTGTTCCTCCCTCACGCGTCGGCATAGCCTGCCCCCGTTAGTACTAGCAGCATCCGCTAGTTAGCTCTGCAGTAGAGCGCCCGCTCCACACCGGCGCGTGCTCTAGTTTGAGTGGAGACCGCTAGAGGTACTGTAGTTCAAGAGATAATAAATAAAAGCGCTCGCTCTCCCCTGGCGCTCTCTCTGCTACAGCAGCTGTCTGGACTGCGCTTCGACGAACGAAGATCGCATCGCGGCGGCGCGGGCTCGCAAAGCGCTGCCAAGCATTGCCAAGCGGTCGCTACCTGAGGTTGGTGGCGCCGATGCGCGATTTAAGCGCGACTTGCTCGACGACACGTTCGGGCACAGCTGTAAGGTATGCGACCGCTTGTGGTTCAATAACACTCTGACCAAGATCTTGACCATTAAGAACGAGCGGTCCCGTGGCAACGCCACCGCCGTTCTGCAGTGGGAGTTTGCCGCCGACGACGATCACAGTGAGTACGCCGTTTGCTATATGTGCAAAGATTCGTTGGTGAAAGGCAAATTCCCCGCGATGAGCGTGACGAACGGCTACCGCTAGCCGCCGAAACCCGAGCACCTGCCCGAGCTCAACCCGGTGGGGGGACATCAGGGGAACCTCGAATGGAAGGACCGGGAACAGTGATGAAGAAAATAAAAGATTTACACAACTTTAAGTCGACTCATGGCTGCTTCGCATATTACTGAGGGTTCCCTTTATGGGGAGATGGGGAAATTTTTTTTCAAAGGCAGCGACGAGTACACGCGCGCCCTCTCGAGGAGTCCAAGGAGCTGCGCTAGCAGACGACGCTCCGCTCGCTCACGTGTACTGTGCGCATGTATGAAACCGCACACTGCAGGAAGGCTTGAAGCAGTTAATTGTTAATATATATGGCATAAGCTCCTCATGAACATTCTAGCGACAGAGACAATGAGTTGAGCAAGCTGGCAGCACCTTCAACTTTTGATTATTATTATTACATCGACTGCGCCACTTAATTACCCACGTTGTGCTGAAGAGGGGAGATATTGAAAAGGTCCGTTGTCGGCGCCCCTCATTGACTAGTGCACGGTGGTATCTCGAAAGGAGAGTCATTGGCCGATAAGGGAACGTTTTATTGAAGCGCCAAAGCGTGTTTCTGGGCTGAAGCACGAACCTCCGCACTCCATCTCTTTTGCAGGGTGCACAACACCATCGAACAAAAGGTGCGCCTGACAGGTGTGGGAGGTGGTATTCACGACACACCCAACAGGCACGGCAGCTCCCTCGGCAGCTCGCTTCTGACGAAGAGGTGAGTGCAGCAATAACTACTTCTATTGATAAAAAAGTTTGCCAGCCATTTTTCCTAGTTAGTCTGCGCATCCCCCTACCTTGGGACTTGATTTTCTTGAAACTATCAAGGTTTTCAGCAGTAGGAGAGTCGCGAAGCAGCTTCCACACGCGTTACTGCATTCGTCGTTTCACGATGGAACACATCGTTTGCTAGAAGTGGCATGCACCTTTTTCAGGAATGCACTTAGAGGGTGCATCGATTGTTCATATTCAGCAGCCCCATCGATTCCCAAAGACGACATGTCGGTCCACGAGATGCTAGCAGTAAAGATTTTGAATTTCTCCCAATCTGCTGAATCAATGTGCCACTGGGCAGCCTGAGGTGGCGATTTATGTTTGTTTGGTGTTCCTCAGCACAATTGGGAAATGGTCACTCTCTAAAGATCTCTGATAACTTCTCATGTTAGTTCAGTGAATATAGATGAGAATATACTAGAGACAATAGAAGAGTAAGTGTTGTTCGCTAGACTGTATTGTGTGGATTGCTTCTTATTTAGTATACATGCACCGGAGGCGAAAACGAATTGTTCAATAAGGCATTCTTGTGCATCAGTACAAGAATATCCCCACAAACTGCTGCGCGCATTAAAACCTCCAAGAAAGACATATGGCTCTGGGAATTCATCTATAAAAGCTTGGAATTAGTGTGTGTAAACGGTAATGTGGAAGTATGTAGATCGAGCAGTCAGTAACGAGTTTGTTAAAAAGTACAATTCGAACAGTTACAGCTTCAAGGGGAGTTTGTAGCTGCATGTGCTGATGCGCAACGTTTTTATGAGCTATAATGGCAACACTGCCTGATGAGGCGAGGGAATCATTGCGGTCTTCCCAAAACTTAACATGCTCTCGGAGAAAGTCAAGTGTGCTTCGTCTACACACAGCATTTTTGTGTTCGTGGAGTAGGAAATTTACAAAGTAGGAAATGCTGCCTTAAGTTACACAGAGCTTTCTACAGGCCCTTTTTTGGTGGAGCAGTCGAGAGGTTCTCACCGCCCCATAGGCACTGGATGCTCCGTCAAGATCTGTGTGCTGTCCATCGCATCTTCTAACATGCCGAAAACCCGCTCTCGCAAACGAGAATGGTTCGGTGGAGGTCTCATCTTGAAGAGGGAGACCTTGGACCCAACCAGCCCGGAGGTCGATGGAAGCACTTATGAGTTGGAGCTGCACTGACCTTTGCCAGCGCTAGCAATGGCCAAAGGTTCAAGGGAGGGTGAGGCAGCGTCAGCTGCACCCATCGAGGCGGCTAGTGGCGGGCCTGCACTATCGCTTTGCACAGCGCAAGCTGCCACCGAGAGCCATTGTGGTGCTGTCACCTGTCGCACCACTCCGGTATAAGATGGACCCTTCCCCAATGCAAATCCAATACACTTCTGAGCGTCTCTATATGTTATGTTTTCTTTGACTCTGATACTGATTATTTCTTTTTTTCCAAACATCTCAAGATCTAGAGTAGGCAGGATGATCGCCGTCGCAGTTTGCACAGCAGACAACCCCTTGGGGTCATCCGCGGAGTGATCACCGACCCCACTCTTGGCACATGTTTGCTTGCCTCGGCAACTGGATGATGATTTGTGGGCTTTTAAGTCCATAACCCGCTGTGATTATGAGACATTGTGGCAACTTAGGAACCATGGATAAATTTCTGGCAGTTGAAACGACGAGGATTCGGCATTTACGGCCGCACTTGCAGTTTAATATAGCCTGTCTCAATCAGATTCCGGAAGTACACTTTGATGGGATCCCGGTAGTGGAGCAGTTGCACATCCCGACTCGAAGGTGAGGTTGCCGAAGTACGGAGCGGACACGGAAGAGAAGGATGATTTATTTAACATGATGATGATCGGAGCTGAAGCTCTAGCGCGTTTGCGCTCTTATTGTATACGGTACTATTTACAATGGTGTCCAATCAAAATGTCTCCGCCCTCGAAGGGAGGAGGTTACGCCCCGCCTTCGCTGTTTCTCTGCGGCAAGGGCTGACCGTACCCGAGTTGCCGCAGATGATTCCTGGAGACGGAATAAAAGATACGGTGCGGCTAAGAGGCTCACTGAAAACAACGACAGCACAAATAAATGCACTCTTCCCGGTCCCGTCCTTTTGACGACACGCTGACGCCTTCTCATACTGGGGCAGCCATAGATCCACCTTCTGGCAGCAGTCCTCAGTGTGATGGTGCACTGCTGCGCCACTCCCGCTGCGTTGGTGCGGCCGAGAAGTTCATATCTCAAAAGCGGCACAAACGCGCGCACACGCACCACACGACACACTGACGGTCCACGTATTCCGGGAGCTTCACGCGGGCGTCACTGCACCAGTGTTCCATGCGGGCTGCTTTGAAGCTCGAACGAAGCGGCGAACATGGCCGTCGCGGCAGCATCCAAAACAATGTGATTCTCTCTCCCGAGACCACGGCGCAGCGATGTCCATCCGTGGGAACGCAGGCAGCACGCGTTCCCCACGGTTTTTTCACCGAAAAGTGGATCCGCCGGCTGCTGCCTGTAGCCTCCCTCTACCACATTTATGGGGAGGGGCTACGCCGATCCTAACAACTTGAAGCAAATGTGAGAGTCTAGTATTTCGTTTCAATTACTTTGTTGTCCCTCCGAACTTTAATACACTGTACCTTTGTTACATTTTAATCTTGCCATCCCTCCAGGGGTTGCGATTCTGCGACATCTTATGGTAGTCATCGGTGACACCTCGGGCAGAGTTCATTGAGCGGTGCGGTGCCATGGCGAGGGGGAAGCCCCCAAACTTGACCAGGGTCTTAATGTTACCATGTGGGATTTTTCGAGCAGTTCTAGTAGATTTCTACTAGGCAGCCTGGTTGCCTTATACCTGTTTCCTATGGATTCAGTGAGGCACTTAGCCATAAGCAAAGGAGACAGCTGTTTGTTTTGTGTCATTTCAATACAGTCACAGAAAGTTTCCAGTCTGACAACCAACAAACTTAACAAAGCTATTCGGGGCACCTCCTTTTAATGGGGCGGTCAGGGTGTAAAGAAAGCAGTCTTGCCATCAAGTGAAAGTCAATGTCAGCAGGGGCACCTATCAGCCACCATGGAGCACTACAAGGGGACACTGTAGGAGCTGCAAAGGACAGATCCTGCAGGCTCCAGCTGTATGCCTCTGCTATAACCTAATATGGTGTTACCGAGGTAGGGAACCCACACAAGGTTAACCGTTGCCACCAGGAAAAATGGAAGTAAGCGGAAAACAGGAGAGGACAGGACAGATGAAAAGCAGGAGGAAAGAAAAAGGCATACGGAGGAGACGGTGAAAGGTAACTACCGATTTCTTCCAGGCGGGTCAGTCTGGGGCTGCCATCTACATGAAGCCTGGGCCAAAGGGGTGTATTGCAGCCGCGGCCGCCGCCGCCAGGGGGGCGTGGAGGCCCGAAGATCCAAAACACCCAGCATCAGCTCAACCCCAAGTATCCCCTTTTCCACAGACACGGCTAAGCCATGTACTGCTACAGGTGGGAGGGGGTTGGGGTTGTAACCCCCCTTGGCTCGGGTATGTGGCGTCGCCACACTGCAAACACCTTCAGAAGCAGATGCCCATGCGGAATGGACTGCCACATTTCGTGAAGGAATGGCGGACGATACAGAGTGCTGTAATTCGATAGTAATGTGTCAAGTGCGGTCACTTTTTAAGTACTAAGATCACGAGTTCCGCTTTTCTATTTTCATCATTTGGCATTCTAGCTTGACAAACTAATGATCAATGGTGACAGCCATATTTCATGCGGTCAGCGATAATTAAAGAAACAACGCTATGTGTGTCAGCGACGGCACGATGTTAATGGCAAACGTCAATATATAGTGTAGCTTAAAACAGAAGAAATGCTACCGGAGACTCGCACAGTTGTAATTTCCAACCATTGCACATACCCAAGAACACGAACCTACAGGTGTTAGTGACCCACAGTATGCACCTTGAAGGGCGCTTTGCAAGAGCACTTTTCTTTCACTATAGTGTGCCGAGCCACAACAGTTAGCGAATCAGCACTATCTTCAGCGACTGCGCACCTCAATGAATCAATAACCGGGTAGACAGGAGTATGCCAGCACCACCCCATTCCATCATGAGTCATGCCGTGATGTACCGCGCTGCAAGCTTTCGCGCAAATGGGTAAATGGGGTCGTTTAATGCAGATTGATAACGCACAGTACACGGGCCTCGAGATTTCTCGCCTTCGTTGAGGATGCGATCAACACAGCTTGCGTCATTGCCGCGTCTTTCGTGTGCGCTGCCGAACGCCATTACCACCAGACCACCGCTTAGGTGTAAGGGTATGGCTGACGTCGTGAGCAGACGCCGCAGTCACCTGACGCGTTATCCACGGTGGAACTTGTTGCTGTGGCGTCGTAGTCATAAAGAAGTGTTGGTGTTGGAGCCGCACCCGCTGCTGCCGCCGGTCGCCGCTTTTTGTCTCTAGTGTTGCTGCATGCGCGGGAGTGCAAGCGGCGTATCTTCTTGTAGGTGGTATGAAGACCTCTACCTTAGTTTTGTTCTGTTGGTAGCAACGTCTTACTGGTACCGGGGTTACCGTCAACGCGTTACTAATTAACACGAAAGTGATTTTATCCAGGGGTCCATCAAGAAATCACCGACCTACTTCCGTCACGGAAGGGGATGTACAGAAAAATTCCACAGAGTCGACAAGAAAAGAATACTCCCGGCTAGGAGTCGTTACCGTAACCATCCCGTATATGACGATAGTATCTGGAAGCACTACCGATCACACCACACAACATTGGGCTTGCGTGATACAAAGGGGCCTTATATCTTCCCCATACTGCTTTACCATTTACATCTAACAGGTTTCAGGTTAAAGAAAAGCTGTTTAGCGAGCGAAATTGCTTTTAAATTAATGTCGCCTGCCTTCCACTACACTCTTCGTTTGGTTAGCCCGCCTCGATACCAAGCGTCCTCCGATACAAGTTGACGACGCAGCTTTTGTATTGGCCTTCCTGGTTCAAACGCTCCCGTTTGCTGGGTCGGCCCAGTACTCAGCGATTGAGAGCTTTCGGGTAAATGCGCGGAAATTAGGCGGAGCGAAACGCTTTGATCCGTAGGGCTTGCGAATGTATTGTCAGCAACATTTACAGAACGTTTTTTTTTAATGTTCAATTTACTCTAAGTTTTTCCGACTAGTTGGTTCAGTCATTCAGTAAAAAAAAAACTATTAAAATGTCCTGCGATTGGTGGGACGGGCGAAAGTCCCGCCTAAGTAGCGGCCAGGGTCTTTTGAGCCCTGGCGGCTTCCTAGGCTCGCTGGATAGCCCGAAGTTTATCTGCAAGGTTCGAGCTGAGCAACACTAAAGCCCCTCCAAGGAAAGTAGCGCCATTCATTGTCATTTTCTCCACCGCGCTCTCCCCGGCGTTTGCTCCCGGCCACCTGCTGCGTCCCGGCCTTTTTCGCTCCCTGATTGGCCGGTTCCCGTCGCCTGGAAAAAGACGAGCGCTCCTTCGTATTTTTTCTCTCCACCGCGCTCCGGTGCCCATTTTCGGACCTGCGCGACGACGGTGCTGTGCTCGCGAGCGGATTGAGTACGTGTGTTTTTGGG
Organism: Hyalomma asiaticum; assembly: GCA_013339685.2. Lineage (NCBI taxonomy): Eukaryota > Metazoa > Arthropoda > Arachnida > Ixodida > Ixodidae > Hyalomma > Hyalomma asiaticum. Next base: position 99,992 of record JABSTT010001753.1, read on the forward strand.
TTACAATGTTAGGAGGAACGTGTTAAGGAGGACAGCTGTATTCTATGGCCGTGCTGCTGCGCATTCGCTTGTCGCAAGCGACGAGACACGGCCGCTCGATAAAAACGCACGTTGCTAATCGAGCGGCCGTGGACAACTTACGGGAAAGGTTTTTAAGTTTTTTTTTGTTGTTTGCATTCCGAAAAACGCGACGTACAAAGAAATGTGCAAATCGACAGGATCAGGCGTACTGATTTCAAGGAGGTTGTAAAAAGCGCAAGGTTTCTTAAAGTAAGCCCCCACATTTCATGACTCTAACCTACGTTTCATGACCCTGTGCTGTGCGTGGTCCTTTAGTACGCTTCAGCTGATGCACCTTCTCTCTGCTTCATAGGTAGTGCTGCGCCGAAGGTGCGTGAGGCTGGCCTGGCGAGGCTGTGCATGGTTTTAACACGCTGAAGTTCACTTTTCTTAGAATGGGCTCACATTGTTTTATGGCGTTGTTTTGCGTCGACAGTGCTTGCATCTTGCGCTGGCCTGTGACTTCAAAGCAACTTTATTAGGGCCATGTGTTCACGTCGACCAGAAGTTAGCGTCGAATGCAGTCGTTTAGCGTCAATGTACTCCCGCATGTGTTGATTTAGTGTGTTGTGGTTAAACTTCTTTAAGGTCTTGAAATGATCTGGCTATTAGGGAGGTCGTAATAGATGTTTGTGGGTAACAGAGGTCACCTGGGAGCGTCTAATGTGCACTTTGAATGCTCCAGCGCTCGTGCATAATCCAAACAGCGCGAAGAAGTGACCTATTTCATAAGCATTGTTCAGCCAAGACGGCTGGAATATTTCACACTCCAGCCGAGCGAGGGTACTCTGCATGTATCCTACGAATCAGCACGTTCACATAAATTCACGCACTAGAAACCTGGAACCTTCGTAATCACGCGCTAAGTCGCGCTTGTTTACACCGCGTGCATGCGCCGTATACCAACACAAGCCCTATACGAGCGGACCTTTTACGTCTTAAATAATTGTACTTTTGTATTCTTTCTTGCGCGATTTAAACAATGCATTATCAACGCCATTTACTGACTGACTAAGCAAATTCTGGACCCGAGAACTGCTCCGTAGGGCTCCAACGAACTTTTCCGCGTATTTCCGCCGATAGCCCGTCAGCCGTCGTCTGCTGTGGCAGGTCCCACATAGGCGGCGACACCATCGAGAACGCGCCGGGCGGGAGAGGGAGGCGGTGAATTTAGGAGGAGGAGAGAAGTGGTTGGCGCTACTTTTCTGGGAGGGGCTTTAAGCAACACAGGTTCCCAGCGCGCATGGAGGCGATCGCTAGAGGCGTCATCACGATTACAGTTTGTAGTCCCTCGACACTCCCTCGAACAGCGGTTTCCGTACAGCTATCTAAACGGAGCAATATCTTGAACAACAAGTGGATCGACATGGTAATAATACGAAATCAAAATTTTGGTCAAATCACGTAGAGACGCGCAAGCATATTTTGCGATGTAGTACATGCATGCGCTATGTTTTTGAAGGGAGCCCTATCGGCGGCTCTGACGACGGAGTGCTTCTTCCGACGCTTGATGCTAACGTTCCCGAGCTTAACACGACAGTTTATCAGCTGCATGGAGCTCTTGTCAGAAGTGTTGCTTGATATGCAGTCGCGAGCTTTGTCGCTTTTTCATGAGATTTATTTGTTTGCACAGAATTTAGGGAAGAATCATCGCATCATAGAGTGGCAACTACGGAGTTTCCGTGAACGATGCGAAATCTAATGTTTGCTACAAACGCGTGTAAGTTCCAAGAACGCAGATTGCTTCAACAAGCGATCCTTTGTCTGAGCCTTTCCTAAGGCAGGATTGAAGAGATGTCGAAATAAGCCTAATTTGCTCTTCGCGGCCATCGTGCCAAGTGGTCCCGCTGTTAGTGGCGGGAGATCTAGATTAGCTGGTGGTCGCCGGTTCAGTTTACTTTCTGGGACACCTGTTCTCCAGACATTTCGGGAGATGTGGTCGTTATAACGCACAGGAAATACTATTTCGATATTGGGACGGGAACCACAGCGTCTTTGCGATGTGCTTCTCATGCTTCTTCATAGGCTGCTATGACGCAACTTGGGTTACCGTGTCACTTGTTATGCACTGGATCAATATTTGACGTCACTCCTGATTCACGCGTGCACGCTTCTCATACATTATCGTATCGACGATTGTTATTGCTTTTGTGGTGCAGAACGATTTTGTTGCAGCGACCTGTGTCTCGCCGGAAAACCACCAATTCTTGCGAACTCTCCGTGATGTAAATTTTGTCCTATATAGGATATTAAGCCGGTGTGGATCAGAGCGCAGGAGAGAAGTGGGCGAGAATAAATACTCAAGTTGAAATAATTGCTACACTGGAACCGTGCATGATTCCTGGATACCTGATACATATGTTTCATAAAACGCGAGATAAAGTTTGAAGCTTTCGTGGTAATTCTGCACGCTTCATGCCATTTGCAGGGGCGAACACATTTAGAGCGATATATGGATTCCATAAACGGGAGCTTTCGTTCACTCAGCGCCCGTGTCTGTGCTCTTTCTTTCTTTCTTCCTTGAAGTTTGGCTCTTGCCCACTACGGGGGATCGGCCATGAAGCCGGCGGTTAATATAAAGAGGGGAAAAAAATTGAGCTAAAACAAAGGAAGAATAAAGAATCGGTAACGTAAGTAAGAATGAAATGTTAGAAAATGATAGACTATTTATAATAGAAATGAACCATAATAAAATAATTTGAGGTTTAATCAACTAGTGGGAGCAATTTCGAGATACGAAGATTTGGATGGAATGATGATTAGCAATGAATTCTTTTTGTGTCACGAAGGAAATTGCACATGGCTAAGCAGACGTTCCTGTTGCTATAACCTAGTGAGGACGCTCCAAAGGAAAGAATGTTCTGAGAATTAAGGGGAATGTTTAAATTCCTGAATAAAATTTCGAAATGCCTTTTCCTCTGACTACTATAGCGCTGACAGGTAATTAAAAAGTGATCAATGTTTTCAGGCTCTCGACAATAACAGCATAGTGGAGATGGCACAAGACCAGACCTGTGTAAATAAAAATTCAATGGAGGGATACGACAGCGAAATTTTGTTATTGCCACTTCCAATTTACGAGAGGGACACCACTTATTATCCCAAACAAAAGAAAGATGTCCATATTCTTCAATTGGTAACTTCATTTTTAAAGAATCTTGAAGTAAAGAGTACTTACAGAATCTCGACAAAGTAACGAAGGCAGTAGTAGGCACCACGGACATTACCGGCCCATCTAGGGACCACCGCGCGAGAACATCAGCCATCTCGTTTATAAATATGCCACGATGGCCCGGCACCCACACCAATCGCACTTCACGCACGTGGGGAGGAATTAATGATATGAATGTGTTTAGAACAGAAGACTTGGAAGGAGAAGCTGAAGCGAGGGATGTGCATACCGAAAGCGAATCAGTCACTATAACAACTGCCGAATTTTGTACAGGAAGTTTGCGAATGGCTAAAAGAATGGCTAAGAGCTCTGCTTCAAATATAGGTGTATAATCCGGGAGGCGCAAGGTATATGACCAGGAGGAAGTCTCTGAAAAAATGCCCACTCCCGCTTTCTGCTCACGCATGGATGCATCCGTCGCAATTATATTATCAATTCCCAATTGGCATAAATGATCTTCTAATAAACCTATTAAATATCTGGAAGGTAGGAGTTTGGCATTAGAAGGGAATATATTATCCAATTCAATTTTAGCATTGGCCAATGGTTTATTGAGACGATATCGTGAATGTTAACATCTAAAGCCTCTAGTTGATTCTGCAGAAACAAAACTTGAGGTCTGTATATGCGAGACCAAGGCTCATCTAAAAATGTTAACGCTTCAGTGCAGAATACGAAGTGTGATCGCCTCTGTGAAGACGCATAAATTTGCAAATATGTTTTGACCGTGAGGATACGGAATCTGCAAGCTAACGTGGGGATTCGGGCTTCTTGGTACAGAACATGATTTGCAATAAGTTTTGGTACCTTGAGACAACTCCGAAGCGCCTCTCGCTCTAAAAGAACCAAAGGATTAATTTTGTATGCCGGACCACCAGAGTATAAAATGCAACCAAATTCCAGAATTGGACGAACACACATACGGTATATCATAAGAAGAGTGTCTCTGCGTAACCCAGAGGGGTGCTGGCCAAGTCTGCGTATCATCCCAACAGCTCGAGTAGCCTTACATTTAATGTGCTCAATATGGTGGCGCCAACTCAGTTTATGATCGTAAAACACACCTAAATACTTCATGCACTCTGTTTGAGGGATTATTACCTGGCGATACTGAAGGGAAATGCTTACTGGATCATTCAAAGGAAAAACAATAACTGAACTTTTACTAACATTTAAAGTCATGCTAATTTGAGTAAACCATAACTCTAGTCTTCCTAAATAAGCTTGTAAGATTGCATGCAATGAGTGAATATCACCAGCAGACGCGAAGAACGCAATGTCGTCTGCATATACATACACTTGAATGTTATTGTCTAATGGTACTGAGCTTAACAGAACGTTAAATAATACAGGAGATAAAACAGAACCTTGAGGGACTCCTCTGGACTGATTATATTTCAGTGAGGATAATCCACGCTGGGAACAATAAAACTTTCTATTATTTAAAAACTCATACAACCAGTTAATAATATAGCGCGGGAAATTCAAGCTTTTTAATGAATTGAGAAGGATGACATGCTCTTCCTTGTCCTGTGTCCTGCGCCGTTTTCGTCTTCTTGCAATCATGAACCAACCAGCCCAAATGCGTGCCCTTCTACGGGAACTTTGGGTTGTAAGAGGTAATATCGAAAGCTCTGCATTGAAAGAATATTTCATAGCGTGAAAAAAAATAACAAAGGGAAGTATTCCATCCTCAATGCACGTCAATATCCGGACAACGTCATTGATTGGTTGGGGGTGAACGACAGCACGAATCAATTTCGAGGGGTGCTGAAGCTCCGTAGCGGACATTTTGGCTACGCCAATGCAGTCTGGTTTCAACAGATTCTGATACTCTTTACTTTCCGTTTCGTCCAAGAGCAACGTGATATTTATTTCTTTCGATATACCTTACAGGGACCATGGGAAACACTCTGTAAGTGTGAAATACAATAAAAATCAAATCAAATTTAGGCATGAGACAGAAAACCACTTTGGCAAATCAATGTCATAAATAACCAAGTTGAACAAAAGTGTACGAAGGATCCTCGGGGGGAAAATGCACGCATCTCCACGAAGTGAGTCATGACGATGGGCGAAGCGCTGGAGATCGTTCGGTGTTACCGTAAATCCCCCGTGACCGCTCACGCATGCAAATGAGTGACAACGCGTGTGTATATTTACACACGAGTTGCCATTCATGCTCATGGTCTTTATGTGGTTCCTGCGCTCCCACGTCGTAGATCGTGCCAAGTTCCGGATTGCTATTAGTTAACGCGCACGCTGCGAATCCTAATGGTCCAACTACGCACAAGAGAACTCTCCCACCGGCAGTACATTGCAGGTCAAGATACAGTGCCTATATATACAGGGTGGCCGGTGAGCGTTTGTGCAACGCGAGCAGTCGGTTTTTTCCAATCAAGAAACTCGCTAGCAGACGCTGCCTGTGTCGGTTTTGTCTCTTTGCGGGCGAGGGCACGTTCTCGTTCCTCGTGAGCCGGTACAGCGTTCATCGCAGATGATGATGAAAACATTTTTTATTGATGAAAAAAAGAAACAGAGAGCGTCCCTATTCCGGGACTCCTGCGACAACCTCTGCGATAGCGCGGGCCCGGCGGACAGGTGCCCGGCAGACCTCGGGGACGCCGTCGCGAAGGGTGCCTTCCCACTGCTCTGTGGTACGGGTGGACCGAAGAATTGGTGGGAGGGGAGGGAAGCAAGCAGCGGCGCACTCTACAGTGACGTGGAGTATCGTGGGGATGGCGCCACATCCTGGACAGGTGTCGGCATACTAAGTCGCAGAAAGCGTTTCCGTAGTCAACGAGCGCCGTTCGCTCTCTCTCAAGGCAGCAGACGACACTTTCTTGGGTGCCCTGCCTCAAGGATCGGCCCACACCTATAGCACCACAGAAAAGATGCCATGCCATAACCCCGGACAACCGATAAGCCTCAACCCTAAGGTCCTTCGTCCCTAAGAGACCGCGTCGGGGACGAGCGATTATATAGCCCTTGTGCACCGTAGCACCCCTAGCGGACTCCACGCAAACCAGAGCTACGGACAACGACGACGAACGGGGGACAAGGCTCAGCCCCTAAAATAGAGTTCGTGACAGACACGAAGCAAGCTAGCACTGCGCCGTCTTCTGCGTTTCATTCCAATAAAGAGTTGTAAGAAAATCCGAGAAAGCTCAAATAACAAATTTCCAGTGTTTTGCTGATAATTGCGGCGTTATTAGTGGTGCTCTGGACTTGTCTTCGACTTGTCATTGCCAGTCCCCGTTCTCTTTTGAAATGATCAATAAACGTTTTACTCTCTCTCTCTCTCTCTCTCGCTAGTCGCCGTCCTGACAAAGAAAAGTCCATTTGTGGAAACGTTGGCTCCTGCGACATTCCCTGTTCTACATCGATCTTAGCGGTCTGTTCCCCATTACTCGTTGTATCACTTGTCATATGACCTAATATGTTTTGCATAACAGGGTGATTCAGCGAACAGTTCCAAGAATTTCCATGGACAACATTTCGGAGAAAAAAAAGCAGCTCTCATGAGCAGGAGTTATTGCCAATGGCGAGTTCTAGCAACAGAAATGATGCCGTATTCGTTTTTTTATTCGTTCATTGATTCCCTGTGAAAACCTCGCATTTCCTACGTTAAGAAATCGAAACCCGCTCCAAAACAAGCACTGGAAGTCATGCGGGCAGGCAACGACTACTAGCGACGTGCTCCATTGACTGCGTCGGCCGATTCGAACAATGTGAGCTCTCGAAAACTGCGGCGGCGTAGCTTGGGATTACTAGCCTTTTGCTTGTGCCGGGCGTATACAGAGAAGGTAACGCTGAGTGCTGCCTATGAGGGCAGCACATCGTAAATTTTGCACTGGTCACAGGAATCTTTGCAACGCGTCACCAGAGGACGCTGCATTTGCAAATGACTACAAGCGCTCTTCATGCGATTACTTTCGGTTTGGTGCGAAAAAACAAAAGCAAACACAAAACAAAACCACGTTTTCTCGTGCTTCAGGGCTTTAGACAATGTCTATATCAGTAAAAAACTTGCTATGAGATCGTCTCCTCCGGTAAAATTCAATGATCTGTACATTCAAAATGCCGCTAATTAGAAAGATAATCCGTAAATCTTAATTAACCTGATGGCTATTGACCACCTCGTTGAGACTTGGTGGAATTGCTCACACCTTACAATTTCTTTTTTAAGATGCTCTTGGTTGCTTAAAACAGCCAATTTTTAAGACGGTATTGAAAGTGTTGTCTGAAACGCCCCTCTGGTTATATATTCACTGTTTTTAAATTACGCAATGGAGAGAATTTAAAGATCACTGCGACAATATATTGACCAGAGTTATGTCCGAGAAAGCACCAAAATTCCAATTTTCCGCAGTAATAAGAAAAGCCCTACGCATTACAACATAATATTCGCAAACATATTGAAGTTTCACCAGATACTACCGTCCATTCCTTCAAGGTGGTGTGTGCACCAGCGGATCCAAATCAGTGCCATGCATCGACAGAGCGCCTCATTTGAGCGTATGAGCTGAATTCGCGCAAACTAAATCCTTAAGCGGTTAACCTTCGGTATTAATGTTTGACTTCAGTTTGGCTTACCGGGCATGTACACATATATGGCAGTGGACTTGGAGGCATCGAGCCTTCCGCCGCTCCTTCTAGCCTCGATGGTATTCAGCTTTGTCGAACAGTAGAGCAGCCTCCCGCGTGAGTGGTTCTGTAACCTGTCGCCCAAGGCGACGAGGCTGAACGCCGGTGATGCTGCCGCACTGCAAGCTATGGAGAAATACCGCTGACGCAACCCATCAAACCGAGGGCAAATGGCTTCCACAAAACTATTTGCAATATTCGCCGCTAGACCACACCAGACTTGGTTTCGAAGGCGCTTGCTCAAGTAGAATATACAAATAGGTACAACCGTCCCACTGGAACGCTTTATGGTTTGGGGGGAGCAAGCTGCGTCATGTGCATCTGTCATCACTTACCCAGGCAAAATGAATAAGGCCGATGCTGCTTGTTATCCATGCCTTAATTACTGTATTAGTGGTTAGCAATACCACATGAAGGCGAAAATGTCCATAACTTCTTCCACTGACTACAAGGAATAAAAATATTTCCTGCATGCTAGAAATATGTGTCCTGTATAGTCACTGTTTAAAAAACTTTGTTCAAGCACGCCTCCGAAATATTGAACAATTCTTTTTTATTCATTAGAAATAAATGTGTTTTGCGTGCCAAGAGCTGCTACGATTATCAGGACCACCCCGTATTAGAGGGCTCCCGGGGTGATCTTGAACACATGGAGTTCCTGAAAGTGGGAATAAAAGTTCAGTGGTCCCTTGTGCATTCCGTCCCCATCGAAACGCGGCGGCCGCAGCAACGTTGCACATTCTTCGATTATCCTCGTACGGAAACGCGCGGTCGTTTCGTCGCCACAAACATCTAGAATATGAAGCGCAGAGAGCGTGCAGTTGAAAAAAATTCCCTCGGCGATAAGCAGATACGCATCATGGCAGCTAGGCAACGGTCAGCCTTACGAGTAATCGATTCCTCCAAATGTATTGCCCGGGAACCCCTGGCGGCTCGGCCGTCGTCCAGTGCGCAGAGAGCACTAGGTATTCGATTTCCGAGGTGGCGGACAGCGCGTCCATAAATGTGTTCGGCGACTGAGAGTAGTCGAAACGCGCGGTGAAATACAGAGAAGTAAGGTAGGTCGTGGTCCTCACAACAGCACTCACAACAGCATCAGCGCTGTCCGACATCAGCATGTGAGCTCTTTCACACAGGGAAGACTGCGAAGGAGTGTCGTGATGTGTCTGTACGGTGCCATTCTCGTAGAAGCTCACAGTGAGCTCCACACTGGAGCTCCTTTCCCTTTCATTCGGGATTATTCCGCTGTCGAACTCTGCTCCTATAACCGCAAGGTACAGGCTGGTTACGCAGGCGTGAGTTATAAGCAGCCACAGAAGGAACGTATTCGCCCGGATCGATTTTCCGCTTAGATCAGAAATCGGATTGGTGTCGGATGTGCTAAGACATACCAAGGACAAAGACGTCCCACGTTTTCCGCGACTTTGCAGGCGGATGTCGAAAAGCAGCTCATTGCAGATCGGGAGGTAGTCGTCAATTTGGCAGACTTGATTTCTAGATGCTGTACACGGTACCAAGGGCAAGGACGTCCCGCATTGTTCACGAAGCTGCAGGCGGATGTCGAAAAGCAGCTCGTTCCAGATCGGGAGGCAGTCGTTAATCTGGCAGACTTGATCGCTAGATGCTGTACACGGTACCAAGGGCAAGGACGTCCCGCACTGTTCACGAAGCTGCAGGCGGATGTCGAAAAGCAACTCGTTCCAGATCGGGAGGCAATCGTTAATCTGGCAGACTTGATCGCTCGATGCTGTATACGATACCAAGGACAAAGACGCCCCACGTTGTTCACGAAGCTGCAGGCGGATGTCGAAAAGCAGTTCGTTCCAGATCGGGAGGTAGTCGTTAACCTCGCAGATTTGATTGCTCGATGCTGTGCACGGTGGTCGGCAGTGCTCTTTTCCTCCGCCATTATTGACTGTATCGGTGTCAGCCCTCACCGTGAAGGCGTCAAGCGAATGCAGCTCTGTTTCGGGAGACAGGTCTTCCATTGCATTCCTCAGAAGGATGATCACTGGAGGACATCGCACTGCACCTGCACGAAAGGACGAATTAATAGCTGCTAAGCACAGGCGTTCCTTGGAACATACTGTGAAACACATCCTACAAATATTTATGCCAACGTTAGTGGTGGTAAGCTACAAATTGCATTGAGAAAATGAACAAAAAGGGCATTTTTTTGCACCCCTTATATATTAAGCACATATTAAGACTGAAAGCCCAGCCTATGTTGCTGGAGAGTTATGTCTCGCGAACGCAGGCGCATCGGTGAATGGGAGGACGTCCGCGGGATCGTCCCAGTGAAGCCCGTCGCCATCGAGCGAGCGATATTCGACCGCGCGCAACAGGAGATCGAGGATCGGTTGACGAAAGGACGCTATTATCCAAGGATAGCCACTGAACCAAACAGATCGAGTAGCGTTCCTCGATTGTGGTCCCACGATTCCTTGCCTCCAAGTGGTGCTACCTCGGGCACACCGAGAGAACATAGAACACGGGTGCCATGTTACGGCACGCTGACGATGGCTTCACGGCTTTTTCCCTGGGGGAAATCCACCTAAGAGTAATTCAGTGAAAACGCAAGCGCCACGCGGTAAAGCCAACTCATCAGACGACGTGAGCATCCCCACACTCGTAGAAAAAAAGTTGTATTATTATAAACATCTGCTTTACTAATTGCTTGCACATCTGTTACAACCCTTTTATAGTAACGGCAGGTAACAGATGTAGTAACCGCTACTAAGCCGCAATGTTGAACAGATACGGTCCTCTTATAAAGAGTTATTAAGAGGCCCTACTCTGTAAGTAACGGTAGTTAATAGCAGGTACTACTCGCTTGCTAACTGCGGTTAGTAACCCATCCTACCCTCTTTTCAGTTTCATTTTCAATTTTGGTACCCTGCACTTCCCTCGATGGTCTGAAGGTCGGTCTCGGTAGAACACTACAAAAAGAACTGCGGAACCAGTTCCCGCGAACAGAAAAAAAATGCAGGTTGTGCTTCACGATTTACGCTAGGAGCCACGCAGCATTTGATTTCATGAACGTATACATATTGTCACATGTGAAGAGTAACATTACTCCGAAGGAATGTAGCCTACGCATGCGCAAAGGAACACATGCAGACATACCTGGAAGCACATGGAACCCCTTACAGAGATCGCTCGCTTTAACCGTGCACCCGCAACCCCCTCTATATTATCCAGGTGTCTTGACCTGCCCCGCCACGGTGGTCTAGTGGCTATAGTACTCGGCTGCTGATCCGAGGGTCGCGGGATCGAATGCCGGCCGCGGCGGCTGCATTCCAATGGAGGCGAAATGTTGAGGCCCGTGTGCTGTGCGATGTCAGTGCACGATAAATAACCCACGGTGTTGAAAATTCCGGAGACCTCCACTACGGCGTCTCTCATAATCAAAGCTGGTTTTGGGACGTTAAACCCCACATAACGAGGTGTCTTGACCTGTCACATAGAGCCAGTGGGGAAACTAATGTTCTGCACAATTTGAAAAAAAAAAAAATACATTCATGAATATGCGTTGTTTTAGGCTGAGCCAACCTGTAGCCTTGCTACACTTTGATCCTTTCACCTAATCGGCATAATATTTCGACAGTTTATAAGCAAACAGGGACGCTAGCACCACTATTAAGCCTTATAATTGCACATTTTAGTTGCTAATTTAGTGATTATATAGGCATATATAATATTAAGACACCCAATTTTTTGAGGTTAGTAAACAGTAACCATCCGAGAAAGGTAGTAACTACGGCAGTTACTAATATTTCCCTTGCATTACTACCTATTTAGTAACTTTTTTAAGAGTGCTTTTTATACAAACGCCTCAATTGCTCACAGAGGGTGAAAATTACACCAATCTGTGAACGAGCAAAAGAAACGGCACCGGCAATTCCTATTGGCTGCGGTGGGACATCAGTGCCCTGTAACGTTTCTAGAGGTGGTGGGGTTCGTTTTTTACTGATTTTAAGTGTAACGTCCCGTAAAACCACGATATCATTATCGGGGACATCGTAGTTGAGGGAATGTTGACCACATGGTGTTCTTTCCCGTGCACTGATACCGCACAGCACAGGGGCCTCAACATTTCGCCTCCATCCAAATGCAGCCGCTACGGCAGGGATCCGATCCCGCGACCTTCGGATCAGTAGCCGAGTTCCGTTGCACTAGACCACCGTCGCTAGGTATTGTAGTTTTTGAATGTTGTGAACATTACTTGTATTAGATGTGAAGCAGCTTATGTTGGAGTTCAATCCGGTGATGGTGGTGATGGTGTGCGGCGTGACCACCCTTATTGCGCATTCGCAAACCCTCTCCACACACCTGCTCTCCACTCCCCCTCTACACGTGACCCTCTCCACACACCTCTCTGAACGGCGCAAGTTGAGTGTGGAAACGCTTTTTTCGATGAACGCTTTACCAGCTCGCAAGGAACGAGAACGCGCCCTCGTCCGCGAGAGGCAACGCTGACGCAGGCAGCGTCTGCTAGCGTGGAACCTATGCAAAGGCGACGCCTAGTCAAACCGATGCAAACGCGGTGTGCACGCCCCGTGCTTCTTCGCATCGCCTCATGGTCCTCTTTAGCGGGAGATGGTGTAATTTTCTCTCAATATTTTCAAGTTATATTTATTTACATTTCATTACTTTATCAAGGTTTATAATTGAATGACATCATAAAATAATGTATTAATTGATTTCAGCCTATTATATTCGCATATTTGCATATTGGCTTATTCTGCATTGGTACACACGTTATAAAGCACTGAAGATCTGCGCACACCGAGTAAATGGCAAAACGGGTTTGATAGCTGCAAAAAAAATTAATATTTGTGCATTCGCTCCCATCGTGAAGCAACACAATATACAAGCAGACAAGAACTCCGCTGCTATAATATATTTGTACCTATATACGTAGACTAACCGGCCATAGTGCCACCGTTGTACGTCCATTTGATCGTCGGCCTTTTGCAAAGCATAGGATCGCACAGCCATCACTTTGAAAGTTTAGCTATAGCTCTTGTCAAATATTTCATTTCCGCGTAAACGGTCCGAAAGGGGGAGGTATGGATCCTCCGGAAAAATGACCACCGTTTTTACCCCCCCTCCTCCCCCTTTTCCCTTCCCGTTCCGAAATGCCTTAGCCACATCACACGCGCGCCTCGTCGCGTGAGACAAAGAGAATGGGAAGAGTTGCTACGGCGATATCAGCACAGATGTTGCGCGATGACACAGCAACTACGGCACGTCACCAACCAGGCTGAGTCTGTTCATACTTTCCATTTCTGAGCAAGTCCTTTTTTTCCGTTCTTGCTCTGCCACGGTGATCGAAATACAGAAAATTACTGCTTAAAGAAAACCGGCCCCGCCACGGTGGTCTAGTGGTTATGGCACTCGGCTGCAGATCCGAAGGTCGCGGGATCGAATCCCGGCCGCGGCGGCTGCATTTCGATGGAGGCGAAATGTGTGCTGTGCGATGTCAGTGCACGTTAAAGAACCCCAGGTGGTCGAAATTTCCGGAGCCCTCCACTACGGCGTCTCTCATAATCAGAACTGGTTTTGGGACGTTAAACCCCACAAATCAATCAATTAAAGAAAACCTATTACTCAGAAAGGCCAATTGCTAGCGGTAACGAGTATCGAACGTACGACACCACGGTCAGAAGCCGTGCTTTTTACCCAAGAGATTAAAACAGTCAGCGCACGTACATGTGCACGCTGGTGTATGAAAACGTGAAAATTTATATTACTTTCTTTACTGCCTCCATTTTAGAAACAGGGAGTGAAGGCACATACATTCTAGACAAAGACAGCCTGAGAAGAGACGCACTCAAAACTCAGAAATATGCATGACTTTCTAACCTGGACAAGCAATCCGATCGCGCGTCTTGCATTTACACAGTTCAATCAGTCCCTGGGAGTGAAATTCCGTGTTCACTGCTTTCGTAAGCTCAAATGGCGATGTAAATTTCCCTCCATATTCAAGCACTAAATCAGAGGGCACACGTGATAATGCCTGGCATTGCGAGCCATCTGCGATGCCTGTCATCCTTCATGGACAGTGTTGCTGATTCCTGGACGCAGGTGGGAAGACAGCACAACAGGCTGCCGCTGATTGATGGCTCGGTTGTGAATGCTTTCGCATTCACAACTCACAATCACGTGTCCTCGAATAATCTTTGAATCACCACCACAGCATACGCACTCGAAGAGCTATAAGTACGTGTAAACCCTGAATTGCTTTCGATTGGAAAAACATCCTATCCGGAACGTTAGCTAAATATAAACCCATTGTTTCTAATTGGTGTAAATATGATGTAGTAAGTAGAGCCCTACTATGACGAAACTGAACGACTCGTGTGATACAGTGGGCTGACAGCGTTAGACAAAATGAAATGTACGCAGGGTGAAGCAGATATGTTAAGGACTTATGTTGTCTCGCGGCTGACGAGTCCCATGTGGTCGGCTACACGCGCACCAAGTTAATTTGTAGGGCATTGGCGAAACGCTAAGTTGCCTATGCATCTCATCTTACTACGACGAAAAGAATGGTTAAAAAGAATATTTTTAGCAGTGGACTACAACAGATAACCATAAGTATATAAGGCGCCGTTTACACCTCTGATCTCGCCCTTTCTAAATGCACCAGTCGTGAATGCGTGTAGCTACGGCTGAGAAGTATCACTAAACTGAAGAAATCTCGCTGAGCGCCATTAAAATATTTGAATAGGAATATAAATGCAACAATATTAATCCGACGATGCTATATATTCGAGTAGCGTATCGGGTTTTTAGAGCATACTCTCGGCCATCAGGCGGTGGCTACAAAATTTTTGCGAATCTCGCAGCTTATGTCAACTGTGGAGTTTGGCGTTGTTACTACTACTCATTCTCCGTACCTGACATAGTAAATGCTTAGGGCTGACCTCCTTATTATGTTTGACACCTTAGTGGAGGGCTCCCAAAATTCAATGTCCACTGATTACTTATAGCACAAACGCATATAACATAGTCGCCTGCATATAGCAAAAGGAACTACCCCGACCGGGGTTAGAAACCATGTTATTCGAACATTCCTCGCGAGGCATTGCTAAAAATAAACATACGTAAGGCGCCTGTCATGCACCTTATCTGGCCCTTTGAAGATCAACACCTGTGATAAACAGGCTTTGCCTCTTTCAGGAAATACCACTGAGCGCTAATAAAACCATTGCATTGCAGTGGAAATGCATGGTTACCAATCCACCCACACCCGTACAGGTAAATCATTTTGAGAGAATAATCTCGGCCGTCAAACGGTCAGTAGCAAATCGATGGGCGAATATGGTAATGTAGGGCTGCAGTCGAGTCTGTCGTGCCTACGAGTACTGAATATTCATTCGCATTTAATATAATGATCTCTTTGGATTTACATACCAACTCATTAGGCATTCAGTAGTGTATAGGGCCCCAAAAATTAAACACGTGGGGTTATTTCTCTTTCACCGTTACCCGCAGCACAAAGGCTTCTAGTATTTTCGGCTTTATCGAAAAAAACGACTACACCGATCGGGATCGAAGCCGCGTCTTTAGTGCGTTCGTCGCAAGTTATTGACAAAACTAAACATTAAAATGTTCGCACACCAGTACCTAGAAGGCAACGGTATGTACCTGTATATCCCTGGATATCTGTAGCTCGTTTGGCTGCCTCCTGGTGGTGCGCTACTTCGCCGATGAATGCTGCTTGAGCGTTGCGTGGATTCCACCGGGTGTCCTTTTCGAGCACCGCCGTGATGAGCGAGTCACACCTAGCATCCGAGAACAGCCGGGTCCTGGGTCTAGCGCACCTGTCATAAGCGCATTCATGGCATTTATGTGGGTTCTAGCACCTCCAAAGTTGTTTCCAGTCACCCTGCTATCAAGAATTCTAATTTTCGTTTTCATCGCTTTAGCCATATGCGTGGACATGGAAATTTCGAAAGCTCGTAATCACACAAGTCTCCGAAGCATGTTCAGTGAAGGCGCAGATAAAAAAAATATATGTGACCCTAGTCCATCCAAAATGGATGTGCAACCTTGGAGAAATTGAAGACGCTTACGAAAGTTATCAGAAATAGAAAATGTAGTCAAGTTAGGATTAAGAAGAATTAATTATTTTAATACGGACACATTGTATCCAACAACATCAGTAATCGCTACGCCAAAACTATTCACTCCCCCTCCCCCTCATCTACGCACTCATCAGACTATTAAAACTAATACGACTGCTTCTTGGGCAATTTGCGAAATAGTACACATGATTGCATTGCGCTGAAACGAAGGAAATAAGGGACACACAAAGGGCATAGTACCAACAGATTAAATTAGGAAAAGAAAAAGGGCACCTTGTCATACTACCACATGCGCAAAAGAGGTCAATGAGGCAACAAAGCTGGTTTTATATTTATGACTACAAGTGTATGTCAAACATGCACATATCGGCTTTGAATAGCGAAACAAATGTAGCTTTACCACACGTTTCAGAAGCATGCCCAGTATGGCAAGATGCTCCTAATAACTTCAGTTGGTAGTTGGCGCTCCGTGTGTCGTGTCCCCCTCCACCCCGCCCTCCTCCACGCGCGCCCCCTACCTAAACTAATTGAATGCAGGATAGAGAGACAAAACCGGAAAAAATTATCTCCACCGCTGCAATAACGTAAAATATTCCCATTTGCGGCGTCTTTTGTACAAGTCCTCAGGACTTAAAGAGCTCAAATTGGTCTGCACCTGTATGAATCACGTCCTCCGTCGTACCTGGATGCAACGGCTGTCTGGTGCGGGCCTCCTAGCCTTCCAGGAGACGCTTGTCTACTACCGCACTCAGACAGGGTCTCCTTGACGCTCACGAAGCCTAGCAGCTCGCCATCAGCTCCCGGCAAATGTCTAGTTCGATGCCCAGTGTAGCTGTCGGAAGCGAGTCCCTGCACCTTGGTCCACGGTCTCACCACAATGCCCACGTTCCTTGGAAGCATGTCTTCGATTGCCAAGATGTTAGGCACGTGCGGCAGGTCCTCTTGCGCTACACCTGGAGGCGTGACAAGGTGGGTCAAACAAGGCGTCTCATGGGACGACACGGCCGTAGAGAAGGTTGAAGCACAATGGCGAAGGACGCTGTCGGTTGCGCAGCAGCTTGGTGAATGGACTACCACTGCTGGTAGTACGCCTAATGCGTTGGGTAGCCAATGAGAATGCAACAAGCGCGCCTGGTGCAATAAGGTTCGCGTTCGAAAGAACGATGGCGAATCTAGCAAGCCGCGTGAACCTCTGCGCGCACAGCAGGCCAGCACGTGGCCGTGTCTGTCGGTCCTTCTTTTTCTATTTCCTCTGCTCATTATTTATGCTCGTGCAGGGACCGACTTTACGAGGTATTTGTCGTCTGCTGCATCCCGGTTTGAAAAATAGCTTGGTGTGAAACATAGCCGACGGGAAACAAGCGAATAATTTCCGCTTAAATCCAATTCCTTACGGTCTAGTGTGTTTTTCATGTCTGTACTTCGAATGACCTTAGGGGAACTGTCTACGGCTAGGAAGGCATATTTAGATTGAATAAAACGCGCGTCAAATTTACGGGAACGAGCATGCTTTTACCCCCTCAAAAAGAAATTATGCTCCTAATTAAACCTTGAAAGAGGTGGGAAAAGCGCCGCTAGCGTCACCCATGAGCGTGTTTGTCAATTTCCAAGTATGACTGAGCCAGCCCACGGAGGTACACAAAGAAGGTTGCTTATGCCCTCGATGTGTGCTTTACCATTGAGCACACATTCTTACGGCGTGGAAGAGCAATGCGTTCTTCTTTTCGCGACTTTCGGGGTGGCGCAGGTGGCGCTACCTTCTAATTCGTCTGCCTGAAACGGCGTGTAGTCCTGCGCTCGTCAACCATGCGGCGCTATCTTGTTTTTAGGATATCTTTCACACGCTGCGATGCGAATGCGGGCATACATCATCACTGCGACACTTCACGCGTCTCACTTCATAATATGCCCGTGAGGCAGCGTCAGAAAAGGCGGTGGGAAGCAGCCCTCTGGTAAAATTTGTCCTATTATGCTAAAATCTGATGCAAGCACTTTCTCGCCTCCGTGTACCTGCTTCTTTTGGAAAAGGGAAGAGATCGCAAAACTGGCTCGAGAGCACAACTGTTACTTCTCGAAAGCTGTGTGCCGACAAAGAGGGGATAAGAAATAGGACATTTACCGTAGTGCAGTTTGAAAACCGAAACTTTATCCACGTTTGCCGCTATAGCTCTGTGAAAAAAAGGCATATATTAATTCTGTAAGGCATCGAAAGTTGAAAATATTGATGGACTGTTTATTTATTTATTGAAAATACTTTCAGGGTCCGAAGGAACACCAGAAACGAGTGTAAAAATGGAAAAATATGCAATCAACAGAAAAAAAAGAAAGAAAGAACAACGGCTCCTAGGCAACTTCAATGGCAATCGAATTCGCGGTCGTTGGTTATGTTGGCAATTGCGGCGGGAATGTGGTTGCATTCGACGCCTATTCTGAGAACGAAAGAATGATTAAACAGTGTCATGTACTATGTAGGCACACCCACTTTATAGTGATGACCTTTCCTTGCAGATATGTAATCAGGCGGATGGAGCAGGATTTCCCTCATACCGCTGTTGCAGTGATACATTTTGCGAAAAAAAAAGGTTAAGGCGAGATAGTTTTCGGCGCAACAAAAGGTCAGGCAAATTTAATGTTTATTTTTTTTCATGGACGTGACACTGGAATGACGCGAATAATTCCATTAGATAAAACGAACTGAACTGATACGATTCCAAATGAAACCATTCTAAAATGCTTCAAGTTATTGAAACTGGGTATACCTGGCCTTGAAAACACTACTTCGGAACTATTTGCAAAACCGTCGTATTCTCGAAAATTAATTTATCGCATACTATCAACTTACATGTAAGACTTTTGAGGCCTTGATATGCGATGCACAGAACTACGACTCCTGTCTTTGGCGCTGAAATGCGGAAACAAAACAAGACTTTCCCACTTTGAAATTCTTTTAACGTGCCGGATTGTCAGTTGTATAATGCATTCACAATGCCTTATCCAAACCAAAATTGCAGCTCCCACAGGCACCGTAATTTATTCTACTCATTTTAGGCGAATGACGACATTACCTGGGCCCTACGTTGTCTGCTGAAGTGTTAGTTCTTTTTTGTTGAATTTATTTTGTATGGATTCGCGATAGCAGTACCAAAACAACCACAAACTACGTACGAGCAAAACTTACTGTGCTCGTATGATAATGCTTTGTTTCACTAGAAATGTGCACTGAAATCATTTGTTAACGTAAAAACGTTAAGGTTCAACAAACATTTCTCGACTCCGCAGAAACCACATGTGCTTGTGTTTTGTAGTTTTTAACGTAACTGCAGTTGGCATTGCGCCCAGAAACCGCTGTTGTCGACGTCTTTACGCGTAGAAAAGGAGCGAATTCGCAGAGGGTAAAAGTCCGTTTCAACATTTTCCGTCCACTTTCTAGAGAAATCAGTGCACGCTGGGACACTTAGAAAGGTACGCTTTCTTTCGAGGCAAAAAAAAAAAAAAAAAGCGGGAGAGCGATATGAAGGAGAGTAGAGAGTCTCTTTGAAGAGCCCCTAAACTACCCAGAGGTCAAAATTTTCTTCATGTCTTGCTGTCGTGGCGGTGTCCGCGACGAACACCTGGCCGCGGCCATTTTTCTAAACGGCGCGGGAATGGCGATGTTACATGCATTTGACTGTTAAAGGAACGACACCGCGCGCTTGGTTTGAAAAACGGTTGGGTGTATATTGAAAGCCTCTCAGAAATTCACAGCTGAAAGAATTTTGCAAAAAGATTTGTTGTGAGCGAAGATAGACCTGAAAACCTCCCTTTCCAGTTCTCTCTCAATTGTGAGGAAAAGAGCCCATGGAGTTCTTGTAGGCTGTGTAGACGAAGGTGCCCCGCCCACAACGTTGCTTCACCAGGCTACAACATCCTGTCAGAGTGGCTGATTGAAAGCCCAACTTGGCGCGACTACCGTGGGCTGTCGGCAGCAAACACTTGTCGGTGCCTGCTCGCTCCGCCCCTGGGCTCGGTCGCGTGCACTCGTGATCACTGCATTTTTCAATCCTCCGAAGCTTTGTTTCCATTGATCACACACGTTTAGGCTCGGAGGTGTGCGCCCTTACTTTATCAGTGGGCTGCTTGTCTTTAATGCTGGGTACATCCAGCGTCAGGATTAACGGCACAACTACCAACGCTGATTCACCTTGCTCTTCCTAACGAAAGTTAGTTAATGGTTGGTTAGTGACAAACCATTAACTCACCTCATGAAAGGAAATCTACCACTATCACTCAAGCGGAAACTGTATAACTACTGCAATTTGCCAGTACTGACATACGGGGCAGAATCTTGTAGAATTACGAAGAAGCTCGAGGGGAAGTTAAGAACCGCGCAGCGGGCGATGGAACGAAATATGATAGGCGTTACATTAAGAGATAGCAATACAGCCGAATGGGTCAGAGAACACACGGGAGTTGCAGACATAATGACCGACGTTAAGAAAAAATGGACATGGGCAGGCCACGTGATGAGAAGGATAGATAACCGATGGACAGTTAGAACGACGGAATGGATACTAAGAGAGGGCAAGCGTAGCCGCGGACGACAGAGAGCAGGATGGGGGGACGAAATCAAAGAAATTCGCAGGCGTCAAATGGAATCAGCTCGCGCAGGACAGGCAAGAATGGAGAGGATTGGGAGAGGCTTTCGTCCTGCCACGGCCGCTCGATAAAAACCTCGTGCGTTGCTAATCGATCGGCCGTGGTCCTGCAGTGCACATAAGATGGGCTGCTGCTGCTGCTGCTGATGATGATGATGATTAGTGATTGCATACGCGTCAATCATCATGTCGGGCTTGAACGTGCGACTATGACTGGAAGGGAAGGCCTTCAGGACACGAACCCATAGGTGTCGACGGATTTATGCGCAATAAGATGAGTTCTGCTGCGGTAATGTAGATGGAATTATTTATAGTGTGAGTGTGCCCGCTGACACCACCAAAAACACGCTGCTGACGTCAAGGCTAACGCTCGTTGCCGGAAAAACACGGGGAGGCGCAGGGGACTACAGGTCTTTTTTCTTTCCTTTTTTTTCGCTGACGCAGTGTATAGCGCTACCGCATTTGGCATCGTTCATCGTCACGGCACTCTCAACTCGATGCGCTTGTTAGCTTGAAACATTTAAAAGAGTGTTGGACATGGTTCAGACCCCTTTAAAGAACAGCATATGCATGGTCAACACTTCCGGCCCATGACACTAGGGCGCGCCACATAATAATACATTTCGACACTGTCGAGCAAACGCGTAGCGCGATGATTATGATAGATAGATAGATAGATAGATAGATAGATAGATAGATAGATAGATAGATAGATAGATAGATAGATAGATAGATAGATAGATAGATAGATATTAACGGCGAAAGTTTTGACTCGGCAAAATCAACTTCCCACTTAAATGCCTTCGAAGCAAACAAGACGAGAAGAGAAATCTATTATCACAACAGAGAAAAAAAAACTAGAATTGAGCCGTAATTATTTGTGTGTTTCTCTGCGGCCAATGTTTCACACTGAGCTGCTTTTCAAGCCGGGATGCGGCAGACCACGAACACCTCGTAAAGAAAGGCGCTCCCTCCAAGAACATAAATATTGAGCAGAGGAAAAAGAAAAAAAGCAGGAACGACACGGGGGGCCATGCGCTCGCGTGCTCGCGCGAAGGTTCACGCTGCGTAGCGGAATCGTCATCGCTCTTCCGAACGCGAAGCTCACCGCATCGGACGCATTTGATGCCAAGTCATCAGCTACCCAACGCGTTAGGCCTACCACCAGCTGCGAGAATCGATTCATCTTGGTGGCCCGCAACCGGCAGCATCCTCCTCCGCTGCGCTTCTGCCTTCGCCATGGCTGCTTTGTCGAAAGAGATGCCATGGTTTATGCATCTCGTCACGCCTTCATGTGAAGCCTCAGAGGTCCTGCCGTACATGCCCAGCATCTTGGTAATCAAGGGCATGCTTCCAAAGAACGTGGGCATTGTGGTAAAGCCATGGACCCAGGTCGTGGGACACGCTCGTGACATCTACACTGGGCATGGAAGAAGGCTGTTCCGGAGAGCTGATGGCGACCTGCTAGTCTTCATGAGCGTCACAGAGACCCTGTCTCAGTGCAGCACTGGACAAGCGCCTTCCGCAACGCGAGGAGGCCCACACCAGACAGCTGTCGCATCCAGGTACGAGAGAGAACGTGACTTATACAGGTGGCCGCTAATATGAGATTTTTAAGTTCTCGCGACCGCTACAAGCTACATGGCAAATGGCATTATTTAACGCTATTACAGCCAACGTGATAATCTTTACCAGTTTTCAATTTAATTAGTGTTCAATTAGTTGAAATAGCCTTATAAATAAGTACGAGAGAAGTCTGTGTGCGGAGGGAGGGTAAATAGCTTATGCTACAGCGAGTACTGATGTTAATCGATAAACTCTTTCGCTATTAAAATAATTCATTCCTCTGAAAACGAGCTAGACTACCTGTTTCAATTTCTTGCAACTTTCGTAGACGCCTTCAATTTTTTATGCGCTGCACATGCATATTTGATGGCCTGCCTCATATGTGTTTACCTGTGCCTTCACTGGATATGCTTTGGAGACGTCTGCTGTTATGGCTTCTTGACATTTACCTGCTGTCCATGCACACGGCTGCAACATATAAATAAAAATAAAAGTTGTTGATAGCATGCATTTGCACTCGAAACAACTTTGAAGATGTTAGCACACGCAGAAATGCGAGGAATGCGTTTATCACAGGTACGCCGGGCACTGGAGACGACTGTTCTCCGAGACTACGTGTGAATGGATGATCACGGAGGTGTTCGAGAAGGACGCCCAGCGCCATCCCCTCAAGACAACAGGCGTATGCACCAGCGAAGAAGCCCGCCACCGCGAGGTAGACCAAGGAGCTATAGGCATCCGCGAATACTCAGGTACATGTATTTCCTTGACCTCTCGATCTATGGCAGACACATTAAATATATTTATTTAAAAAGGCGAAGCAGGTTATTCCTGTGCTATAATATTTTGTAGAATACAAGGAGGCATTTTTCAGGGCTACGGAGAAAATCGTATTTACAGTTTCACTTTGGCCGTGAGCAAACATTCCAATGTTTATCTTTAGCAATATTTGCGAAGAATATTAGAACAACATGACTTCGATCACGGTCGGGGTAGTTGCTTTTGCTATGAAGGCAAATATGCTAGAGGCCCGCGTGTGTGCGTAATCAGTGCGCGTTAAATAACCCCAGTGGTGAATTTCCAGAGCCCTCCGCTACAGCGTGCCTAATAATTTGGCGCCTAAATCCTATAAAATTGTTATATTACATATAAAGAATGAGTAGCAGTAACCCCGACAAACTCGACACCAGCCATTCACCTCAAGATTCGCACTGATTTCTTAGTGACCGTCTGAAAGCCGACGTTCTGCTCTCAAAACTCCTTACGCTATTATAATATACAGCATGGTTGGATTCATATTGTCGCATTTCTATTCCAATGCAACGGTTTTAATTGCGCTCTCTCAGATTTCTTCATAGTCCAGTAATTTATAGCAGCCGGAATTGCACGCTTTTATGACTGGTGTACATGTACAAATGGCCAGATCAGACGTGTGAAAGGCGCCTTGCGTAACGTTATTTGATGCAGTCCAGTGCTAAAGATGTTGTCCTTAACCACCTTCCTTGTCGTTGTATGTTGTGTAGGGATGTTGTTCAACTTCGACAGAGTAAAGTCTGTTCACTACATCCTATGCAATCCTATTCGAAAGAATGTGTGTTTATTTAGGTAATTTTCCCAATTCGATCGATGATTTCCTAATCCAAAGCAGCTGTGGGTGTCATATATTTCTAGCTCTTGATGTGTGGATGTAGTCGTAGAAGGTCAATAATATTTCAGGACCCCTAAATATCTACAATAACTTGTGGATGCGCAAGAATTCAAATTCAGAGCAGTACCCGAGGCAGCAATTAGCAACAGCAGAATGAGACACTGAGAAAGAAGCGGCAATTAAGGATGACAAGCATCTTGGACGACTTGCAACGGCTAGGCAGTATGCCGTGTGCGCTTAGTTCGTCTTCACGCTACATGGGGCAAACTTTACATTGCCAGTCGTGCTGTACAAAACCATTGCCTTGAGAATTATCTCCGAATAGAGTGAATGAATCGTGTAAGCTGGAAGAACCGGCACCGCATTCGTTGCCCAGGTTAGATAACATTATGCATATGCTTGAGTTTTGATTGCGGCTTTCTATAGGCTGTGTTATCTCGCAACTATGGGCCTTATGTCCCTATTTCAAAGTAAAACCAGTAAAGAAAGGAAGAGTAGCATGATGACATATATGCCACAAGCGTTCCATCTTAGGGACGCTGCGTGGTTTAGCCTTTCTGGGTGAAACACCTGGCTTCTAAGCAAGCAGTCATATTTCGAAACTCGCTGCCGCTAACCATTATAGCCCTGGGAAGTTATCCGTTTCTATATGGAAGAATTATTGTTATTGTCATTACCGAGATATAATGCGATTACAGATTGCACATAGGAGCAAGGGTCTTTGGCAAGCCTCATGGCATTTCGCTCCTGCTCTTCTTTCTGAAACAAAGGATTAAATAAACGGTGGCATACAGTTGAGACGAAAGCAAGTGCTTTCCACCTAACTCTAAGCTGCCTAACTTTATTATTATTATTATTATTATTATTATTATTATTATTATTATTATTATTATTAAAGAGATCCAGAAACTTTAGAGGCGTTGTTGAACAAAATTAAAATTTTTAAACACTGCAGGAAAGATAATCTTCCTACGCAGAAAACTTTTTCTGTTTTCCAAGCGATAGACCAATGCACATTATCGCTTTTGGTATTGCTAACTGCATTTTTATGGTAATGAAGCGTAGGAATAGGGCGGCATTGAACCAGTTTTTTTTTATTTTGCCTCTATTGGTGATGGCAGGTCCGACAACGAAAGTTTTTTTTTTCTCCTCTCCAGAATTAGCCATAAAGTGTGATACTGGAACGCTGCTTTTTGTATCCTACTTTCTGAGAGCACCTTGTAAACAAAGTCCGCTATTTTATTTGGCTTGCATATTGTTGGGGCAGTTTTGGAGAAACCAATGTCCCGTGGCTCGATGACTCGCGTCAGCGGTATTGCGCCACGACGTGAACGACAGTGGAGCAGCATCACCCGCGTTCAGCCTCCGTCTCTTCGGCTGGAGCTTGCAGAACCACCACGCGACAAGCAGCTCCATTGTTTCACGAAGCTCTGTGTCATCGAGGGCGTAAGGACCGGCGGACGGCTCCATGCCTCCAAGCCCATGCCATATATGGGTGCTTGTCAGGTGAGCCATACTTCTCTGAAACACAAACACGTGAAGTGAGCCGCTAGTTTACCCTTAAAGATTCACTAGGCCCGAAATGTGATCATACTTTTTCGATGAACTGCACTGACGAGTGCCTGCAGGCGGGAGTTGCACCTTGAGTGCATGGGCGCTAACACATGGCAAATTTTCAGCGACATGCCTGCGAATTTATGAGGGCGATGCTCAGGCTCTTCTTAGCACTGCGGTATGCGAGACTGAACATAAAATATTACGGCTAGATTATATTGTGGTTCTTTTTGAAACATAAGGGAGCTAATATATCGGCACAGTGGTTTTTCAACTCTCTCCTTTAATTAATTGACAAACTGCGCATGTATAATCATGCAGTGTTTCAGAAGACCGTTTCAAAGTTTCACAAAAACACGCTGTATAAATGTTACGTGCTGCGGATGTCAGGAATTTTTATGGACATCATAATTATCCCTCAGAATATTTAAACATTATTGATTAAATTTGTACCTAACCGCATTTGGTGGGTGTTGATGACGGCAATTTTAACGAAAAGGTTGATGCCATACTTCCTTTTTATAAAAAATTGCAAGTGTAGTGATAGGGATTTTCAAAATGTAGTCATCTGTCGACATCCCCCCATTGCCGTTATCTGCTATGCCTTTCTGGGCGTAGAAATCCGAAACTTGCGTCATCTCAGCCTCTATGGGCTCCTCCTTGCTGCTTTTTCTCATTCACTCCGCTGTTTTCCCCCTGCTTCCTGCCGGTGTGCACGCAGCGCTTATCTGTTACACGCCAGGAACAACGTAACGCTTTTTTTAACCAAAAGCGTTCATTATCTGAGCGACGAATAAGACATACTGTCACCGCCGCGCAGTTAATCTCATCGAGTATGTTAGCAATGCGTGTGTTCGCAACCGTAGTCGACACGTGGAAAGCCAATCTTCGGCCTCTTTTCTATTTTTCCCGCGAATGTGAGTTGCTCCCTAGCGGCAAAAGCAATGACAAATTTAACACACGCGCATTTTAAACAGGTTTCCAACCATCGCCCACGTGCGATCCAGAAAGCATGATGTATCGCCTTTTGCTTGCCATATTATTACGGCTGTTCGCGAGAATAAATATGCGCATAAGTCGATAGCGTGGTTTGAGCGTACGTCGTACTTTGTTTCAAAGCAGTGTGCGTATATTTCGTGTCCGGAAAATTGTATGACCTGCACTTCTGTGAGCACCATGTTCTTATCCATATATTACTGATCATATCACATCATTAGCACAATAAACACGCGACGCAAGCTGCAATTTTCCTAACGCTGCTTCATGATCAAAGTTCATGAAATATAGATACTCTATACGTCATCAAAAATTCCACGTTACTGCTGTATGCGTCAATGGGGCGAAATGATTGAATAAATTGAAACATGTGTGCTCCGTTTCTCACCGCTGTGTTCTTATTAGTTGTTTTTGATGTGAATATATATGTAGCTCTTAATATTTGCGACCAACCTTCGGCCGTCCATCGGCGCGCTCATAGCTTACAGCTGCAGCAGGCCCTCGGTGGCCATTAGCAGTTGCATGGTATTTCAACCGTAAACTTGGTCCTCTATGCCCCTCACCAGCTGCTGCGCGGCCGTAAGATCAAAGCGAAGAAATTTAAAAGCGCCCGGAAAACTGATATGCAGCGAAATTCCACGTAAGGAGACGTGATGATCGTGTTGTTCCTCCTAACTGCCGCAATTTCCTCTCTATACGGCACTTCCTCGCAAAAGGATGCTGCGGAGTGAGACAGCGGTTGAGGTGACCTTGTCCAGCGCCAATATTTTTATTTTCTCAAGAACCAACTGCGTACCTTCGGCTAAGTGACCCTCACCTTTTACTAAGGAAAAGACAGGGGGACTTGGTGACACTGGCAGTATACTTTTTTGTCCTGTGACACACATATGTCCTACATGCACTAATCCCCTCAGGGACCGTCTGCTCACATAAATGGACGTAGCGTGTCGAAAGTTTACTAGCATATCAGCGGTGAAGCAACACCGACAGCACGTGGATACTACAACATGCGCTAGCCTAATTTTTGCCGGCACCTTCTTAGCGCAGCGCTCATATGTCCACATGAGCACATCGTCGCCCAGCAACAATTTTCTCTCGATATCTGGTGCGAGTTTTAATCGCATTAATAAACGTCGGACATTATACTGTCACACGAGCGTATCTTACTTCACACTATGACCCCCCCCCCCCCCCCCCCCACTAACCATTTCCGCGAACGCTTACTTTGGATCCGAAGTACGCGTCGCAAAAGGAGAAATTTCGGCCTACTACTTCCGTTGCGAGGCACCGCGCCCCTAGAACCTGCCTACCGGGTGGATATTTAAGTGCGCAAGACACCGTTATAGTGTTCTCTTAGACTTTAGGTAGCAGACGGAGCTCCACTGACCTCTTGCAGCTGTATGTCGCAGGAAGATGCTGTGTTTTTTTTTTTTTTTGCCCAAAAGCACCATCAACGACAGCCTGCCGGCCTGTCCTAATGCTAGCCATATCACACAATTCCGCGACCTCGGCCCGATGAACATGGCAGATGCGCCCTACGCTGCCAGAGGGAAATGCTTTATGAATATCCTCTAAAATTTCAACATCAGTGTTTATTTTAGCGCACCTCAATAAACAAGAATCACTTGTCTCGAGCGTACTCATCCTACACTGGATGAAGTATCCTAAAAAAAACAATATATAGAGCTTCGGTGAGAACTTCGGGACAATGGCTGATTTTGATTGAGCGAGCTGCGGGTGGTTGCCACAAATTGATATGCAGCACAAAACCGAAAACAATCGCTGATACTATAATGTATGAGATACGTGCAAGAGAGAACCAACGCAACTTCAAATATTGATCCATCCCAGCCGCGGCGGCTGCATTTTGATGGAGGCGCAATGTTGAGGCACGTGTGCTGTGCGATGTCAGTGCACGTTGCAGAACCCCAGCTGGTCTAAATTTCCGGAGACCTCCACTACGGCGTCTCTCATAATCAGATCTGGTTTTGGGACGTTAAACTCCACAAATCAATCAATCAATCAATCAATCAATCAATCAATCAATCAATCAATCAATCAATCAATCAAATATTGATCCAGTGGGTACCAGGACACCGTAACATACTCGCCAACGTAGCAGCCGATGAAGAAGCGCGACAAGTACATCACAAAGGGCCTGTGGTTCCTGTCCAAGTGTCGAAAAATGATTTGCGTCCCATTACACCGGAAACATTTTACAAAAACATTTCAAGTGCAGGTGTATCAGAACGGTAAATTCAAAGCGCGAATACCGGCGAATCTGGATCTCCCGGCAGCAGCAGTTCCACCACTAGGTGTGATACACGCACAAAGCCAATCTGCGGTGCCTTTCTCTTAAATCCTGGCCCCTTATGAACGTCTCAGACGAAAGATCGCTTGCTCCAGCAATCGACGATCGGGGGAACCTTTGCGCCCTTGCAGCAAACATTAGTTTTCGCACCTTTGACAGAAACGCTGCAGTAGTTGAGACGCTATGGTGCGTTGATTCTTGCTTATATATTGCACAAAGAAATAAAGCACAATAAAAAATTGACGAAGGCAGCAACCGTATATCAAGCAACTCTTCTGACATGAACTGCTTCCAGATTGTAAACGGTTGTGGTAAGCTCGGAAATGTTAGCGCCAACCATCGGAAGAAGCCCTCCTTCGCCGGAGCTGCCCATCGAGCTCGCTGCAAAAACACAGAGCATGCATTAACGTTTCAAATATTTGCGCGTCCCATTTTGTGCTATCTGCTGCCGCTGGTGCACAGACTGTGGTTCGGACACAGCTCGTCCGCTCCATTTATTTTCTGGGTCACCCGTACGTGGGCCGAAGAAAATTTTATTAGCTCAGTTTATTAGCATGTAGGACATGTTTGTTGTATTAAAGATATGGTTGCGTTTAGATAGAGGTATAGAAAGACTTGCTCACCGCATCAGGCTACGCGCACACCATACAAATTATTTTTAACACGTAGTTTGCCGTACTGGAACCCCCCGATGCGAATGTGGATGTTATAATCGAAGATTTAAACTACCTCTTCCTAGAGTGACCACCTGATGATACACCACGCCACCGACTTAAACCAATATCGATTAGATTAGACCGTTGACCATCAATTTCAAAGCAACTTTTCTGTCCATGACCGCAAGAAACCTCGCAGAAGTATTTAAAAAAAAACACTAAAGACTTTTCTCGAAGAAAGCCGTATTGGTGCCGTTATTGTCATCTATAGCGTTTCAATTATTTTCCTTTGTGTGAATAAGCGTATCATTGTTGAGCAGGTGTTTATTTTTATGTGTATGTCTGGTGATTCGCCTAGATCACGCACGTGTCAACCAGTGACTAGGAACGTTTTGCTCGTTGACATTGTTTCTATGCCAGATACATTCTTATTGAGTACCGCGTTTTTGCTGTGTCGCGTCTACAACACTGTTTTTTTTTGTCCAGGTGCAGATGCCGTTATTGCGATGATGTTTGTCAAGAAGTAGTTGGCGCATAATTTGTGAGCCAACAAGTCCTTACACGATATCAATGAATAAAACCGTGGAATGTCTCCTTCATAGCACCTTTCGCGGTGTAGGCAGATAAAGGTCTAAATCAAAGAAAGGAGCGACATGATTTTGATGAAAAGAACACATTCCTCTGCGCATCTGCGGTATAAGCGTTCTTTTTTTTTTCTTTTCGGGGAAAAGACATTTTATTACGCATCCGCTGTAACATTCTTGGAAACAGGCTGAAATTTTTTCAATGATTCGTGGTGTTCATGCACCTTCACTCGAATGTGGACGCTGGATCGAGGTTTTCAAAAGACACAAACGTAATAAACGCATTCCGGTAACACGTATTTGAGGTTAGAAAGCGTCCTGAATACTGACCGAGATCGGGTTACCTGAGTGTAGTAACTAATCAGCACGCCTCCCTTTACCTCCACCCCCTAACCGCGACCGAATCACGGTAACGTCAGCCACCAGTGAAAGAAAAAAAAATATTCCGCTACAGCACTCGCACACAGTTTTGCCGCATATAGTTACAACAAAGCAAGTGAGTTGGTAAACAAGAAAACCACTACCATCAAGTCTATTTATTTTCTTTGGCGCCCGATGGGCAGACTTTGACACTGAATGTTTTAATACGAGAAAGGTGAAGGTGATCTGGACTGCGTGAGCCTGGCCGCTTCACTACGCAGAGGTCAGGCGTTTACTTGCTAATATAGTGTCATCGTATCAAATAAACTGATGCTCAATCATTATGACACTGCCCAAAGAACTGTGGAAAACCTAGGTGTTTGGTCGTCTAGGGAAATGCGAAGAAAGGCGCGAAAACACCTTACCTCATAACGTACATGCACCGGCTTTTTATACGCGATAAGGTAAAATAAAGAAAGAATAAGTTATTGCTGATTACCCATTATTACAAGTCTCCATGTGTGCAGTTCTTGGATAGTACGTAGCTTTAAAGTAAAGTGAACACGCCCTGCGAATTCTTTCCCATATCTTTTCCTTAGTTATATGCGAGAGAGTTCGTTGTGACCGTGTTACTAATACCCCAGTCACACGGGCATACCAAAGTTCCTTGGAGGTAAAGGAGCATAGTGACTTCGAAGGAACATTAGTTCAAGGGAGCCGAGTCGGTGCTACACGGTTTCCGTTGAAGCTTTTAACAAAAGCCACAACGTACGCTTGGCGCTCCCATCGCTCGGAAATCAGAAAAATAATACGGCTCCGATGCCCCCATGAATTAGTTGTGCGTGCTTTTTTCTGCTTTTTCTTATCAAATATTTTGTTTTTGGACACTGATAAAACAAAGTGAACACCTAAAGGTAATGGAAATAATTCGCCGAACACGGACGTAGTGATAGCAGTGCGCCGCTGTGTACACCGTATTTCTCCGGCTATGCGTGCTTCGATTCCGTTTTTGTTGCTGTTCTGGATTGTTTTTCAATCGCAAGGTCTCCAAACATGTGCCACGAGACACTCAGAGTGTAAGGGTCAAATATTCATCGCAGCGCCCAATTTAGCGCCATGTGCCGAATCTCCCGAAGAAAAAAAAATGCTCTCTGATATCACCTAACGCCGAAAACAACATTCAAATACTTAGATGACGTTTGCCCAACAGCTAGAAATGCACCGGCACATGACGCATGTTCTCGAATGTGCAGTAGAAAAAAGTGTCGCCGGCGGTTGGTACGAAAAAGATATGCAAAAGACACCTCGGCCTGCAGCAGACAAAATCTTGACACCCAGGCCCGGCTAGCCACACCACCCCAGCAGCTGACCACAACGTCACCGCTACAGTGCACCTGCCCTCAAGCTCTGCGATTTTCAGGCGACATATGACAAACTGTGTCTATCAGCAGAACTTATATGGTTTATAACTTCTAAGATACCGTGAAACGTGCTTTTTATTAAATAAAAGCGCGTTGGATTGGCTCCAAGGTAAAACATGTTTTTCTGCCGTCTGCCACCTGCGAACGAGGGTAGTCCTTTAGAGCCTCAAGGGACAAACGCGGACTCCCTCAGCTCGAAGCTCCTTTCAACTAATGCTCCCTCCGCGCGCCCGTGTGACAGCACGCCCGCTCCTTTCAAGTAAAGAAGCTTTAGTTTAAAGGACCTTCAAAGTGCCCGTGTGACAGGGGTATAAGGTGTGTGCGTCGATATTTACCTAAGCTGCATTTTCTCTACAGCGCACTCAATTTCTTCTCTCGCGGATAAGCTATCTATTTCCTGTAATCGCGTCACACCGAAACATCCAACCAAGATATTCTATACCATGCGACATGTGCAAGGATAGTGCAATGGGCATCTTCTCTATACTGCTTTTATGAGATTCACACAATGACGCTTCCCTGAGCAATTCTTTTGGCTATGCAGAAAACACGCCTGCATTTCTAAACGAACCGAATCCTTAGCGTGTTTTTGTCCGCTTAGATCCAGCAGCCATGTGTGTAACGTCTCCTGTTTCTTGGTTTCTGCTAACGAACGGGAAGGGGTCAAGGGCTCGTTCTTTATTTGTTAGAAACAACTGTTAGAAACAACGTCTGTTTGCTCATTAAGTGGTTTCTGCTAAGTTACTTAAATTGACATCTTTTCTTTTTTCATTGAGATAGCAATTATATGGACAGTCTCGGCTGGTTTTTGCCGTCCCCGTCGCCGCCGTCATGAACCGTATATGTATAAGTATATATATATACATATATATGAAAGTCCCAATGAAAAATAAGGCAGATAAATGCTTCCCGAAGCGCGGAACCGAACCAGGAACCTCTCGCTCCGCAGCGCGTGGCGCTAACCACTACGCCACGAAGGGCATATACTTCAGGGAGCTAACGGCGAACCTTATATACACGCCCTTTACTGCTGGCAGGACTCAGAGACGGCAGGCGCTTGTGAGCGTTTCTTCATTACCAGCGAGATCGCGCGAGGAGCGCAGCGGGCGCAGTCTTTGCGCAGGGCAAGGCTGTCTGCTCGCGCGGTTGTCTCGTAGTGAGAGGAAGAGGGATGTTTCGAGCTTTGATCGTGATGTCCGCGCTGATGTTACGGGAGCGTACGAAAGTCACTCGAGCTCAAGGGACGCCGCTAAACGAAAAAACAGATGAGCGCGAACTATCAAGTGTCACAGCTCGATACATGAAGCACGCTAGTTCGCTGCTTCGGCCGCCTTTGCAACAGGAGCGCTGTTCAAACTGAGAGTATCCATCGTGACAGCTTATTTGCGCTCGTTCGGTGTATATCTGTGCGTTCGTTTCGTGCGTGCTTCACTTGATAGTTCGCGCTTATCTTCTGTTTGTTCATTTAGCGGCCTCCCCTAGCTTTGTACGTGTAGCTTTGTGACACACAACGTATAAAGCCCTTCGTACCATCACGCGCTGTCGACGGGAGGCGCTCACTTAGCAAGTGCATGTTTGCTACAATTAATATTGCTCCTGAAGCTGCGAGCCTCACTTCGTATAGTATTACAGTTTCTTGCTATCGCATTCATTGCTTCGCCCTTGCGGCGAAACTGACTTTTTTCAGGTGCGGCTTGCTCGGACTACCGTCCATACGGTGGTGTGACCTGGGACATCGCAAAATATAACGACGAAGAGGCGAGCTGCACTTGGAACAGCTAGTGCTTTGCCGGAAACGCCCTTTCCAGGCTGTTGCTGCAGAACTACAGTGTCATTATTTGTGGATGTAGTGCGCTGTTCGTGTACATTGATATGGTCAGTGTGTGATCCCTGATCATGTGACTCCCGATGTTCACCGCAGCGACATTCCCCTCCACCATTTCTTGACGAGTGGATGCTAACTCTGGCGTAATCAACGTGAAAGGGTTGACATCAGCTCCCCAAGGATCGCCAAAAAGGCCCTTTGGAAGTCCACCGAGCCTGTATCCCTCCTACATAACCCGGGACGCACATGTCGCTATATGGCGATCCTATTTGCTGCAAGCCGTAGCTTGTTTCATGCGGAATTCATGCAAAGTTTTCATTGGTATATCCTCCGAAATATAGTTCGTAGTTATTGATGTGCTGTTGAGTTGCTTTCATAATATCAATTTTGTTAGGTTTAATATTATGAGCAAGACGAAATGAACAGTAGGTGACTAGAACTGCTTGCGCAAAAGAATATCGTTGTGTTTATTTAATTGTTAGAATATTTCCGAAATTTCCATCAGAATATAAACTGCACGACTTCTCGTTAAATATTGTATAGTGAAGCGGTTTAAGCCTTCCGCTGAAGGAAGAGGCGCAATACCCCGGGAGAAAAAGACCACCTTGAAGTGAAGGTAGAGGCATTAAAGATGGACGCCCCTTCCATAACATTGGATTCTACTATGTCCTTGTTAATTGGAGCGCTACAGTATGTTGGCGCCGCCGAAAATCGACTCCAATATGTGGGCGACATTCTTCCTTGACGAGGCCTGCACGAAGATCATCGTTCCCAGTTCAAAGTCAACCAGTGGTGGATAGATCGATAGAAACGGTGAAGATTCGTGCTCGCAATAAAGAAAACAAAACTTCACAGTTAAAGGGTTCCTAAACCACCTCCGGCATTTTCTAAAAGCGCATCGAGTTGAGAATCGCGATTAACCATGCCAAATGCGGCAGCGCCACCAGATAAAGAAAAACCTGTGCTCCTCTCCGTGGTTCTCCGGCACGCCCGAGTTAGGCGTGACGTCAGCAGCGCGTTTTTGGTGATGTCGGCAGGCATAAAGCTCCGTCGTATAGCTCGAAGGTGAAGCTACGAGCATCTCTTAATCTGCTAGTAATTACATGCGCTGTTTACCTTTCCGCTCTTTCTTCTCGTGTATGGCGTTGTGTTCGCGCGTGCGCGCTTGTCATGCGATATTCAGAGGAGCACAATAGGTGAAGAGGTGGCACCGGCAAGCGTCCAGAGCGTGGCGCAGGAGAGAGCGAAATAAGCAAGCGCCGTGTTGTAAATAACTGGGCTATTACTGCACCGTTTCGAAAAATTACTGCGACTACGTATCCGTTGCGGGCCCCGGCACAACAGCAACACATGAACTAAATTTGGACCTCTGTATGGTTTAAGGTCTTCTTAATGTACGCTGTTAATGCACAGTGCACGGAACTCATGATTTTTCACTTCAGTGCTTCAGTCGAGAATACTACCAGCGCAGCGTAGATCGTTCCCACGTCTTTGTGCTAGCTGCGGAACATTGCAACCAGACCACCCCTTCGGAAAAGCTAGGAGTGAATCGGGTGTGGCCCAAGTATGTACTTCGGGAAGCCGCATATTCCCGTCGCCCCAAGGAAGTGTGGCGGCGTAGCGAAGCGGACTTACGGGTCCGCGCCCAGGCACGCCGCGAACGCGCAACATAAATTTTTGTTTCTCGCCTCAAACAAAAATCTCTCCGATCAAACTTTCACAAATAAATCTCCTTTGTTTACTATTCAAAATAACACCAAGCATGCATTTTTACTTGAACGCATCACCACTCTACATGTGCCTGAACATGGGGCATTTTACACATTTCAATGTTTGCGCCCCTTCCACTTTGAAACTACTCAGTCTTCAACTTCAATAATTTTTTGACACGCTTATCCAGCCATGGATATAGTCTGATTGTGTCTGATATAGATATAGATATAGATTGTGTCTGATATAGATATAGTCTGATTGTGTCTGTAGTACCCGCAAAATTCTTAAAAAATAATCAAAATGGGCTCAGAATTGCAGCATTGCTTCACCACAAAGCACATCGTGACACATAGTAGTGGTCGTCAATGGGTGAAAATAAGATAGTGCCATTCCTTTTCAAGCAAATAGCAGATATTTAAGGTGTTCCGTGAAGTATTCTATTTTTAAAGTATTTTTTCGCCACCTAGGGTTCACCCACTAGGGCAAAATTCAAATCACTGTAATAGACAAAACATTTTTTTCCTAAAAGTACTTCCCGAGGGAAAATAGTGCACTGATATAAAAGTCCACAATTTTTTAAAATACAATTGGAGAGGGACGAGCGCAAAATTTGGGACGTTTGGCTTGGAATGACCCTTCTGGATAAAACAATCACAATTACAGCGCAATGTACAAATGCCAGTACTGCTGCAGCGTTTACTTTACCCCGTCACGTACGCGTGTAATAACGATTACTACCAATGACAGACGTAAGAGTAAACACAACGCTTACGATCTCTCATGCACTTCGAAGGTACTAAAATGTCAGAAAAATGTACTAAAGCTGCCGTACAGGCAGTAGCTAGCGGAGTTCCTAAAATATTTACTGCTTTCTTAGAGCGCAGGATCGTAGCAAAAAGAATTGCTTGCAGCGGTTTCCCTAGAAAGTGAATAGAAATGATTAAAACTGCATTTTCTTCCTCTCCGAAGTCGCTAGTTCTCCACGTGAAAAGACACCGACAACAGTGGTTACGGGGCGCTGAAAGCTAAAACCCGAACCACATGCGGTTTCTGCTGTATCCAGAAATATTTGTTTAACATTAAGTTTTATATGAACAAACATTTTCAGTGAAAATTTTCGTTGAAGCAAAGCATTTTCATGCGACTACAGTAAGTTTTGCTTGTACTTAGCGGCATTTTGTGTTTGGTTTTGGTACTGCTGTCGCAGTCCACGCAAAATGAATTCTCGAAAACCAAATAGAACTTTCGCAGACGACGTAGGGCCCGAGTAATGTCGTTATTCGCTTAAAATCACCAAGGTAAATCCCGGTGCCTGCGGGAGGCAGATATTTTGGTTTAGCTAAGGCGTTTGGGAATGCACTATACTGCTGACAACCCGACAAGCTAAAAGAATTTCTAAGTGAGAACGTTTGATTATGTTTCCGCATTTCAGCGCCAAAGATTGGAGTCGTAGCTCTCACCACCGCATCTGCTATACGGGGCATATAAGGCGTTTATTTTTACATATACTTTCATAGCCTGCGTGAAATTCATTTTCCATACACGTTCACCACAGCTTTGCGAATTACTCTTTATTAGGTAGTCGCACTTCCAAAGCTTTATATAATACATCAAGATTCCCATCTTTCGATGCCTTAATAAGCAGGGGTAAGAGAATTAAGATCTCACCCGTCATTGCACAGTTATAGCGGTCAACGTGGGTGAAGTCCCGGTTTTGAAACTGCACTATGTTACATATACGATAGACCGATCTCACCACGCGATCTGCGCATGCGCGAGTTTCCGCGAACGGCGCCGCCGCCATCTTAGTTGTATAGTCCTCAGAGCACAGCTGCTTTGGCACTGCTTGCTGCGTGCTATAAGTTTACTCGTGTTTTTCACGAATCCTTGGCGTGGACTACGATTGAACGCGTCGGAAAACGATGTCCGGACTTCCTGTGGCTGTGTATCACTTAATTTACCACGTGATGTAGCGCTGTTAAAGAAAAAAAAAAGGCTGACAATGTAAACATGCGACATCGTCATGATCTCCTCGTTAGTTTGTGCGCCCGTGTCGCTCCGATTTGCTGTTACCGTATTCGCTGAATTAATCGCAATCAAAAGATAAGTAAGGGCGTTTCAGAGCACGTATCGTGCAGAGGTGGGCCGCCAAGAGCACAGAATGGTGAAAACTGAAGACTCAGACTCAGGAACGATTTTGCGTTTGTTTTGTCAAAGCAAAGCTTCACATGCGCAGTGTGTTGTTAATGTGCACGACTTGGAACACAGTGGTGCGCTAGATGTGAATGGGTAGAAAACGATTGCGAGGAAGATGTTAAAGGCGCGTCCGCCTTAGCGGAACGATGACTTGGCGCACGCCGTTAGTGAAAACTTACGGGCCGCTGCTAATATCGCGAACGACAAGCAGTTCCTGCTGCATAAAATACGGATGAGTCGGTAACATTGGCAACAAAAATTGCAAAACGACGAGAAAGCGGCAGCCCGCTCTGCCCGTCGCCCTCACGCCGGAAGGCTCGGCGTCGATATCGTCACTAGGCCCTACCGCTTCAAAAGGGCATTGGACATTAACTCGTTAGGCGTATGACCCTATGCAAGCCGCTTGCGCAATTAAGATTTACGATTTGACTTGTGCTCGCAAAAAAAAAAAAAATCCACGCATATCCACGGAGTGAATCATGATGAGTGGGCGAAGCTCCGAAGGTTCATCGGTAAAAACCGTGATTCTTCCGTGAATCTTGCCCAGTACATCATCAAAGACGTGACAAACACTGTGTGTCGCCATCTAGCGCTCTCCTATCACACTAGAGCATGCAGCGAGCGCCTCTGCGCCATCTATTGATCAATTCACGTACTAGCTAAGCAGCACCGCAGCGCTCGGACGGACGGACGGACGGACGGACAGGACAGACAGACAGACAGACAGACGGACGGACGGGCAGACAGACAGACAGAGAGACAAACTCCCATGCTACGCGTTCCCATACACCTGAATGAAGCGAGCACCGCGGCGCCATCACGCCATCTAGTGAGCACTTCATAAAACTACAGGTGGCTACATACTATGTACGGAGGAGGGAACGACCCACACCCTAAGGAGCTTCGCCCCTAAAAATCGCACATTGAAAACCGAAATAACGGCGGCGCCGATGGTTGCGATGCCGTCGTGGCTGAGCAGTCGCCATGCGCAGCGTGAAGTGTGCGCAAAAGTTCAGCTGGGCTTGTATCAGATCTCTCGTCCACATTAGACGCTTGACAGTCGCCATCGCTCGTCAGAGGTCAATTTAAGCATCTTCTAGCGATCACTATTTTGTACAGAAGACAATCTGTATCCACTCCGACGCCGCTAACGATGATCGCCCGGCAAAATGATCCTGCGCAAGCTATGAATTGTCGTAGTCACTGATCGGCCGTTCGTGATGTGCCTAACCTATTATGACTCTGCTGTAGGGCACTGCTAAAGTGTCATGCATAAAAAAACACAAAGTTCACAAACACTGCTGAACAAGCTGTGTGCTGTATGAGCCGGTCTGTCCGACGAACCTGTTGCTACCGGAGCTTGACATCCTTCGCGAACGCGAGAAAACTGAACCGCATTTGTTTCAGGCTGTTCTGGTAGCATCCCGGGAAATAGCACGTAAACCCAACCATCAAAACTTTTCGAAATAAGGCCGATAAAGCTCGTTAACCCCGTTCTCTGATGCAACGGCTACGCATTTGAGCGTACCGCGACTGCGCGAGTACTACAAGTTCCGGCATGCACTGCATGCGGCAGCGGTGGCGCGATGAAATAGCGCGGTGAGATCCGGTCTATTGTTACATATACTTTCATAATCTGGGTGAAATTCATTTTCCACTACACGTAGACCACAGCTTTGTAAATAAATTCCTACTAAGAAGTCGCACTTTAAAAGCGATATATAATACATCAACGTTTTCACCTTGGATGCCTTAATAAGCACAGCTAAAAAATTAAGATATCTCTTCT
This sequence comes from Hyalomma asiaticum, assembly GCA_013339685.2. Classification (NCBI taxonomy): domain Eukaryota; kingdom Metazoa; phylum Arthropoda; class Arachnida; order Ixodida; family Ixodidae; genus Hyalomma; species Hyalomma asiaticum. The sequence continues at coordinate 139,220 of JABSTT010001753.1, forward strand.
CATTGTTTAATTAAAGCGGTAAACGTGGGTAAAGTCTCGGTCTTGAAACTGCACTATGCCACATATACAATTTCTTACCTCGTATTTACCGACACAAACCGTTCAATAAATGAGAGTTGTGCTCTCGAGCCACTTTTACGATCTCCGCCCTTTCCCAAAAGACGCCAGGTAGAGAGAGCCGTGAAAGAGCTTGGAACAGACTTTTGCATAATCAGGCAAACTGTACACGATGCTGCCTTGCTACTGCCTTTTCTGACACTGCCTCAAGCGCATGTAATGAAGTGAAAAGCGTGAAGTGTCGCAGTGATTGTGCCTGCACGCACTCACATCGCAGCGCGTGAGAAACATCCTGAAAAAAACATCAGCGCCGCATGCGTGACGAACACGTGTCTCCACGCCAGTTCAGCCAGAGGGACTCGGAAGGCAGAGGCACATGCTCCACCTCGAAAGCTGCCAAACGAGGAACGAACTGCTCTTCTACGCCATAAAGAGATGTCCTAAGCGGTAAAGTGCACTTCGACTAAACAACTGTTTTCCAGCAATATATGTATACCTCTGTGAGTTGGTTTTGTTATACTTGGAACTTGACAAACACGCTGTTGGGTAACGCTAGCGACGTTTTTCGCACCACCTTAAGGGAAAAATTAGGAACATCCTTTGTTATTTTTGGTGGCAGAAGCACCCTCGTTCCCGTAAAAGTGACGCATATTACAATTATTACCATTGTCTAGAAATGTGTTCCGAGTGGTAGAGAGTCCCTTTAATAGCATTCGAGGCAAACAAGACGTGAAGAACAACGTCCTAGATCGTAAGAAATCAGATTTTAGCTGGAATCATTAATTTGATTCCCTCTCCGCAATGATCCCAAGGAGCTACTATTCATTCCAGCCGGGATGAAGTAGACGACGAAAACCTCGGAAAGGCGGTTCCTCCATGAACATAAATATTGCGAAGAGGACAAAGAAAAAGAAGGAACCACACGGGGCCACGCGCTCGCGCGCTCGCGCGGCGTAGAAGATTCGTCATCGCTCTTCCGAACGCGAACCTGTTTGCACTGGACGCATTTCATACCACCTCAACAGCTAGCCAACGGGTTAGACGTACTACCCATTGCTGTAACCGATTAACTTAACCGTCCAGCAATTAGTGACCTCCTCCGCAATTGCGCTTCAAGCTTCTCCATGGCCGTGTCGTCCCACGAGACTCCTTGGTAGCTCCATCTTGTCACGCCTCCAGCTGAAGCCCAAGAGGACATGCCGCGTGTGCCGCAAGTGCCCGAGGCCATGCTTCCAAGGAACGTGGAGATTATGGTGACGCCGTCGACCGAGGTCCAGGTACTTGGTTGCGAAAGCTACACTGGGCTTCAAGCAAGACTGTTTCCGGGAGCTGATGGCGAGCTCCTAGTCTTCGGGGTCGCCAAAGGGACCCCGTCTGAGTACAGCACTAGACAAGCATCTCCCGGAAGGCTAGGAGGCCCGCACCAGACAGCCGTCGCATTCAGCTACAACGGAGTACGTGACTTATGCAGGTAAATGGGAATATTTATTATTACAACGGCGGAACTAATTCTTCCCGGTTTTCTGTCCCACGTTCTATTAGTTTAAAAAAATGTACGCAGCTTCCGGTATGTCGCGTAAAGACTGACCACAACGAAGCTGGCCTATAGTTTACGGAAACAGGACAATTGTTACGCATGTGATATTTTGTGGGGAATATGTCGCTGGACACTGTGCAAACTTTTTCGGTGGAAACATGTCAGGTTACTCGCGGGAACATGTCACCTAATCACCCAAAACAACGTACAGCAATGTCGTGTGACATATTCCCGCCAAATTCACGTAAAACAATCTCACATGCCGTGTTTCTAGAAAAATCATGTAACGAAATCTCAACTGACATGTTCCCCAAAAATTCCGTCACCAAATGTCACGTGGCATGTGTGCAAAAATCACGTAACGTAATTTCACGTGATATATTCCCACCAAAATCACGTAAAGAAATCACCCAACACCGAAATCACCAGCGAAACATGAGACGTGGCATCTTTCTCCGAACACCACTAACGGACTTTCAGGGGACGTGTTGCTGCCAAAGTCACGTAACGCAATATCACGTCACATGTTTCCCAGAAATTCACGTAATGAAATGTCATGTTACATGTTTCTGCCAAAATCACATAACACAAGGTCACATGTCATGTGCCGCAAAATCACGTACCGAAATGTCACATGATATGTTGCCCAAAACACACAACGCAATGTCACATGACATGTACCCGCAAAATCACGTAACGAAATGTCGCGTGACGTGTTCCCGCCAAAATCACGTAAGGAAATATCACGGGACATATTCCTGACGTCCTCACGTAACGCTATGTCACGTGTATGTTCTTGGAAAATCGCGTAAAGAAATGTCACGTGACATGTTTCCGCCAAAATCACTCAACGAAATGTCACGTGTCATGTTCGTGCAAAAATCACGCAGCGCAATGTCACGCCCGACAAATTACGGCTACCTTCAGCGACTTTGCTTCTAATAGTCACATGATTTCAAGGGTGCTGAGGCCATAGAGTTTCCTACTAAAATACTAGAGGGAAAACTAGTGTCTATGGGAGTTTCAAACAAGGCGGTTGAGCCAGCATGGGAATGAAGGGTATGACATGGATTTGCCTAGTCGTCGTTCTTCTGGCTTCATATCGCTTTACGACTTCAAAAAATAGGTCGTTTACGACAAAATATTGCACTAAAAAGGAAGATTTTGGAATAATTATGTGCGTGCGCAGGTACTACTTGCTTTTTCGCGGTCAGAAAAATACGGAACGCTCAGAAATTTAGCAATATTGTGCGATATGGCAATGTTGCCTCTTCTGCCTCGGCCCAGATTTAGCAACGTCTATACAGGTCTGAGTTCCTGATGCAGTTGTGTTCGAACTTAGATTTTTGCTCTTGTAAGTGATGTGCTGACATTTTCAAGTATGTAAAAGGTAGATGTGTCTTATAAATACAACAAATGGGCCTTCGCTCGCTTCTTTTAGTGCAGGGCAAGTGCTCCACTGTACTTTTACAAACTATATGCATGGGTCAAGCCCCTGCGCGAGGCCGTAGCAGGAGCGCAGTATCGCCCATCGCTTGGTGGTTGGTTTTGTGAAAAAACGTGGTGTTAAATAAACAACCGTGCCGTTAAACTCCATCGGAACTGCCCCTGAGCTTTGATCTATCTGAGCTGACTTTTTGAGCGTCGTCCACAGGCGCGTCTGCCTATCGTCCACTGGGCGTCTACTACGCACGATAACTGCGCCTGCTTGGCGCGTTCGGTCCGCCTCGCATTAATCAGACTGTGGAATTGAAATGCCGTTGTACAAGATATACGAACAGCCTTCTGACAAGAGATGTATGACAGCCGTGAAAGCGACCCTAAGGTTACAGATTCTATCGCATCTGATACAAAAGAAAGAAAAAAAAACAGCAAAACCGCATCGATGAGGTTCGCGAGACGCAGCGCGAATATTTCAAAAGTTGGGTAAGATACCGCTGCAAATAATATGTGTAGCCATCCATCAACAAACCCAACAACGAAACACTGCATGGCACCTCATCATCGCAAACGACTTTGGTACATGCGACAATCTGATGATCTTTAGCAGTAAAGCCAATAAAGCGTGCACTACAGCCGCTGCCTTCGTCGCGTAATGAAAAAGTGTAGTAACGTCACTCGCGTCACTGAAGCTAAAAAACGGGCATAAACAAATCCAACAAAACGTTTGAAGCCGCAGGCATGAAGACCAGACAAATCTATGTCATACCCTCCATTCCCATGGCAGCTTCACGATCGCAGCGCCAGTTTTCCCTCCAGTATTTTATTTAGTAGGAATCTCTATGGCTGAGACAACAGGCATAAAAAACTGAAAGTGTTCCAGCGGGGACAGGCCAGCACCAACACACGCCCGCCAGCTGATTTGATTAGGAACAAAGAAGGGGTGCATTGCTATACAGGACATGCTTCGGAAACGTACTTTATTGATACCTATCTTTCGCTATTCGATGCCGAGGTACACATGTTTGACATACAATTGCAATCAGAAATATAAATCTGCTTTGTTGCATGATTGCTATGTTTTGAGCATGCGCTAGTATGGCATGAGGCTACTTTTCTGTTCCTGATAATATTACTTGGTAGTTAGCCCTCTGCGCGTCTTTGTGTCCCTTACGTCGCTCGTGTCCGCGCACCGTAATCATATGTACTCATTCGCACCAAGTCGCCAAGAAGCAATCGTATTAGTTTAAATAGCCTTATTTGTAAGCAGAACAGAGAGGATGGGGGAGTGAATAGCTTTTGATGTAGCGATTACTGATGTTGATGGAATCCCTGTTTCCATATCAAACTAACTCACTCTTCTTAATTCTAAGTGGGCTTCTTTTTGTATTTCTGATAACTTTCGTAAGCACATTCTATGTCTCGAGGTAGCACATGCATTTTGGATAGTCTAGCGCCCTATATATTTTTGCCCGTGCACTCCCTGGACATGCTTCGGAAGCGTGTGTATCTATGCGTTTGTGATATTTCCCTCTCCATGAATATGGCTAGCGAGAAAGACACGAAAATTGGAATTCTTGGGTTGACTGGCAACTATTTTGGACGTGCTAGAACCCACACAAATGCCCCGAATGCGCTTATCACAGGTGCGGTGGATGCTGGACACGACTGTCCCCGGACGCTACGTGTGACCCGCTCATCAAGGAGGTGCTCGAAAAGGGCACCCTGTGTAATCCACGCAACGCAGAAGCAGCATACACCAGCGACGAAACCTCCCAGCAGGAAGTGGCCCAACGAGCTATATACCAGCGCAGATATACAGGTACACATCCTTGCCTTCTCGGTACACGGTATAGAAACACTTATTTTTTACCTTTAGCAAAAGGTTGCAACAATATATCTTAAAGACGCGGCTTCGATCCCGGTCGGTGTATTTGATTTTTCGATGAAGGCAAAACTGCTAGAGACCAGTTCGCTGTTGTTAAACAGTGCTTGTTAGATAACCCCAAGTGGTCAATTTCCGGAGCACTCCATAATTTATCCCATAAATCTGATTTATTATTTGATGTACGAAGATTGAATACTCGTAACCCCGACAAACTCGGCAGAAGATACCCTCCGCGACATTCCCTTGAATTTCCCATGGAGTGTTTGCTGAGATTATGCTCTCAAATGCATTACGCTACTAGAATGTGTAGTATGGTTGCATTGCTATCCTTGCATTTCTATTACTATGCCACGGTTTTATTAGCGCGCAGTCCGATTTCCTAAAGGAGTTAATCGTGTTCATCACTGGTGTGCATCTTCAAAGGGCCAGAGAAGGTGCATCACAATGGCATACGCGTGGTTATTTTACGCATTCCAGTGCTTGAATATTTTCTTAGCCACCTTGTTTGTCGTAGTAAGTTTCATAGGTTTGTTCCGTGCCCTTGCACTTAGCCACAGGCCCGCCGCGGTGGTCTAGAGGCTATGGTACTCGGCTGCGGATTCGAGGATCGTGGTATCGAATCCTGGCAAGCGCGGCTAAATTTCGATGGAGGCGAAATGTTGAGGCCCGTGTGCTGTGCGGTGTCAGTGCACGTTAAAGAACCCTCGGTGGTCAAAATTTCCGTCGACCTCCACAACGGCGTCTCTCATAATCAGAGCTGCTTTTGGACTTTAAACCCCACAAACACAAAAATCAATCAATCACTTCTCCACAGCCCTGTATGTTAACATTAGGGATGCCTATAAGCGACTCCATGAGACTAGTTCGCTGCGAGACAATCTAACATGTTTAAACAGCTCCTTCAGGCCACACATCATTTTAGTTCTTTAACGCTGTCGGCCCACTATACGCCAGCTGCACCGCCTATAGAGGCGCCACTGATGGCCACGTAGCGGGTGCCGTCGTCGGCACTATCGGGAGGCCGAACAGACAATGCTTTGCAGCACTGGGAGGCAAGGGCATGAGTGAAGTTGCTGGCTTCGATTTACCCTTCGTTCGCATGCCAGACGTCTACTTTTGCGTTGACAGCTGCAGGAAAGGCGTTGCGCTCTCTGAAAGTGGACATGCGCATGTCGTTAATGGAATTAAGGGACAATTCAGTCCGCATAATAGTCAGGTGCATCCGCAGACAAGCGTAACAAAGCCCAGCTACGAAGTTGAGCTCCTGTGAAGAAGCCCCTTTTGTCTTGTTTATTAATGTGACATCCTTTATTAATGTGACATACCTTTTCGTTTTCAGAATTGTACCCTTGCTTTTCTGTACCTTAATAAATACATGTCACTTGGGCGAACTGGTAAATTAGGCAATGTAAAAGTTAACGGGATGAAATGAATTATTACACAATTAATGGATGTCACTCAGTTGAAAAAATTAGTGAAGGCCTAAAATGCGCAATACATACAGCAAATGAGAAATATTGAGAAAAGAATCAGTAATATTTACAGCATATAAGGACGACAATACTTCCCCGGACCCTCCCTTGCCGTTGGCTTTTCCCAGTAATACGTCGGTACTTTTATGCTCAGAGTGCGCTTGAGATATCTAAGTAAAATAATCTTAATAAAAGATTGCAAACAAGCAGTAACGCCAAAGCAAATTTTAGTAACTGTCGCAGTTACTAATTATTAACCGCAAGCAGCGGGTGTTTTATAATTGATTTGTGGGGTTTTAACGTCCCAAAACCAGTTCTGATTATGAGAGACGCCGTAGTGGAGGTCTCCGGAAATTTCGACCACCTGGGGTTCTTTAACGTGCACTGACATCGCACAGCACACGGGCCTCAACATTTCGCCTCCATCGAAATGCAGCCGCCGCGGCCGGGATTCGATCCCGCGACCCTCGGATCTGCAGCCGAGTACCATAGCCACTAGACCACAGTATATATATATATATATATATATATATATATATATATGCCGGTGCCCCCCCCTCCCCGACTTGTTAATTAGAAAGGCAAATTATAAGGCGGGTTGCGATAACACATCAATGTACTCCAGGGCTCAGATTCGGTCCAGCCAAAAACAACCTCTAATCTATGAACGTTTATTTTGCAACTGCGCAGAACATTAGGGGGGGGGGGGTTTCTCCACCGCCACAAAAGACTAGTACTATATATCCGGGATTGTCGGCGTGCGTTTGCGTATGGCGGAAGGTCTGGCTGTGCTGTATATTTGTTTGATGTGCTTGCGTGTATGTCTGCATGTGTACCTCTGCGTGTGTGAATCCGATGTTCCTTCGATGTAATGTTAGTCTGCACATGTGAGAATACATGTTCATAAGCTCCAATGCTGCTGCGCTCACACCGTACAACCTGCATTTTTTGTTCATGGGAACTTGTTCAGAAGTTCGTATGTCCTTAGTGTTACAGCATGGTCAACCTTTAGACCATCGAGAGAAGGGCAGGGGACAAAACCTATAAGTGCTATTAAAAAGGGGTAGCGTGGTCACTAACCGCAGTTACTAAGGGAGTTGTACCTGCTCTGAGTACGCCTTTTACTAACTGCTTGTAAGAGAATCGTATCTGTTGGTACCATGCATTGTAGTTTTGTAGCGGTAACTAACGAGTTTTTTACTACCTACCTTTACTGAGAGGCTTGCAACGTATATAAGAAGTTAGTAAACGAAAGTTTACCAACTGCTTGTTAGTAAACTTTTGTTTCTTGTTAGTAAACTTTCGTTAGTAAACACCACTTTTTCGAAGAATGTGCGGGGGTCACATCCTCTGATAAGTTGTCTTTACTGTGTGGCGCTCGCGTTTCCTCTAAATTACTCTAAGCTGACTTTCTCCTAGCACGAGTGTCATGACGTCATCTTCAGCGTGCGTCTCAGCGCTGGCGATGGAGACGGTGTTTTACGTTTTACCGCTCTTCCCGCGGTCACGCCACCTGGCGCCGATGGTTCGTAGAACTACGAGAAACCCTCCTCGCACTCTTTGTTACGGTAAATATCGTTAGATAATGACGTCGTCGCACGCGGTCGACTATTGCTCGCGCGATAGCGACGGGCCACCGATGCGCCACTATTCGCGAGACATAACTAACGAGCAATACATGCTGGGATTTTTGCATGGGCGAACTTTACTCGCTCCGTTGCCATACAGTTATTTGAGTAAATTGACTAGCGTGCTTAATATGTAAAAAGTGCAGATAAATTACCTCTATGTTGGTTTGTTCGGCGCAATGCCAACTTTAACAGCGCTGGTGTAGACAAATATTTGGGGGGGAGGAGGGGGGTGTTATTCACTGTGTTCCTGGGAACGCCTGTGTTTAGCAGCTACTGAATTCTTCCTTTGCACAGGTTCAATACGCCATACCCCTGAGGTCGTCCTTCTGAGGAATGCAATGGAAGACCTTCCTCCCGAAAGAGAGCAGCACTCGCTTGCTGCCTTCGCAGAGACGAGCGGCACCGACGGAGTCAATAATGGCGGAGGAGAAGAGCACTGCCGACCCCCTTGTACCGCATCGAGCGATCAAGTTTTTCAGATCAACGACTGCCTCTCCGTCTGCAACGAACTGCTTTTGGACATCGGCATGTAGCTTGGAGAACAACATGGGATGTCCTTCACTTTGGTATGGCTTAGTACATCCGACACCAATGCCATTACTCCTCAAAGCTCAAAGTCATTCCTGGCGAATACATTACTTCGGTGGCTATTCCCCGTTTATTGCTGATGCAAAAAGAAAACGGTTCGGGAATATTTTAGAGGCGTGGTTGTACTAAGTTATTTTTAATCGTGATACTAGAGCAAACATATTTTTGGCACTCAGGAAACATTAGACATCTTTAGTTTATCGGGCTTAGCGTAATGGCGTAGTTATCGGAATAGCACGATGGAAATGCGCATGTGCAGTTTCGTAAACGGGCCATACCGTTTAGCGTGCACACGGTATTTCGCAGATTTAACGTTACCGTGTTTGTGTGTTTATCGTAGTTTACGTAAAACAAGGCGGCGGTTTCGGGCTCCCGCCTCGAGTTGAATTTGACGTTGCTGTGGCAGGATTCAATTCGTTCGCAGCAAATGACGGTGCAAAATCGCCTCGCTTGCTTTCATGTAGCTTCGACGACGTAGTATTAGGGATAGCTTAACCGAATATTCGAAATCGCTTCCCATTTCGAACGTTACTAGGCCTCGCGAGAGAGCATCTGTTTACATTTCTGCAACATGTCAATTTATGCTCTTGACGCTTGGTTCGTATATATTTATTTCTCTTTATTCTCGAAAAGTTAGAATGCCGCTGCACGGAGGAGTGTAAATGAACATTTTAAGCTTTCTTTCTTTTCACCTTTTTGAACGCATGCATCCTTCCGTAGATGGCGCCACAATCACAACTATCGGGCCGTAAACGCTTCTCCGTTCAACTAAAGCTCGTTTCTGCAACGAATGTTTGCGGTACGGTAACGATATTCCCATAGCCCCGCTATCACGCCAGCGCCCTAACCTAAAAATGTCTATTTTCACATTTGGCCGTCAAAAGAACACGTTATAGACATTTTCGCCTTCGTGTGTTGCTAATCAAATTATACTGAATATAAGGCATGAAAACTGAGCAGAATCGGTCCTTTTTTTCATTTTGCCTGCGCATGACTGTTGCAGATAATGCAACTTGCTCCCCTCATGCTAAAAAGACTTCCAGTTGAACGTTTATATTTCTTTCTATATCCTATTTCAGCAAAAGTGCCTTCATAACCAAGTCCACGATTTCTTTTCTTGCGCATATATTGTAAAGGCAGTTCTGGAGAAGCAAATGGCCCGTGGTTCTAAGGCAGTACTGAGGGGCATTTCGCCAGCACGTTGGCTACAGGGCAGCCTCTTCACCTTCGTTCAGCCACGTCGTCTTTGGCGGCAGCTTGCAGAACCACCCACGGGGAAAGCTGCTCTGCTTCTCGACGATGCGGAATCCCATCGGGGGCACAAAGAGCGGCCGACGGCTCGATGCCTCCAAACCCATGCCATATACGGCTGCGTGTCAGGTGAGCCAAACTTCAAAACAACTATCGAACATCAACCGCTGCGTTTATTCTGAAGGTTTACCTTACCGGAATCCCTCTCGTACGTTAAAATGAAGCATTTTGTCGGCGCACTTGCGGTGACGTGAGTTTGCTGGTACAGGCACTACCTTGAATGGAGTGATGGTAGTTTCTGGTTCAACTACAGTGTTTGCGAATTGATGGGGGCATTGCGTATGGGTTTTCTTGGTAAAAAAAAAAAAATCGGCTTCCCAGAGATTATAACGGCCTGATTTATTTGTCATGCTTTTTCAGACGTAAAGTTAGCCAGTATGTAGGCGCAGTGCTTTTTAAACTCTCTCACCGATTAAATGAAAGATTATGCCTATATAACCACACGGTGTTTCAGAATAGGTTTTCAGAGTTTCATAAGAAATATGCTGTCTGACGAAACCTTGAAATTCTAAAGAATCTGTTAGGTGCGGCGAATATCAGGAATTGTCAATTATCTCGTGATTGGCCATCAGGTAATTCCAATATACTAATTAATATTTTAATTAGCAATATATTGAGATTGTTGATCATGCAGATTTTGCCAGAGAAATTGATGAAATACCAATTCTTTTTTTTTTGCCAAAGAGCAATCGTCTGAAACCCTGCACGAAGAAAAACTTAGACTTTCTTTTTTGCACCAAAACGAAATCAAACGCATAAAGAGCGCGGGAAGTGGATGGATGGATATTACAAGCGTCCCCTTTATAACGGGGCGGTAGCCGGGCCACCAAGCTCTAGCTTTATTTCTTTCTTCTCTACAAACCTTTCCTTTCCCGAATCACACATATTTTCACAACAAAACTTTCTCCTCGCCTACCTATTTCATCCATTATCGTTCCGCTGTGATGTAACAATCTTACCCGAACTACCTTGCGCTTCTGTTTGCTCCATGCCCCATATACTCTAAGCGCCTTTTACTTATCTCTATAGCCGACATGTTCAGCTTTCCCGTGCTACCCCTGAAACTCATGCGCTAATGCAGCGTCCTCTGGTGACGTGTTCCAAAGATTCCGCTGGCCAATCCAAAATTTACGATGTGCTGCCTCAACTAAACCCCTTCGTTGTGAGCGTTGTGAGAAAAAGGCTAGCAGCCGCAAAACCGTAAGCTACGCGACTCAGGTTTCGAAAGCCCTTATTTTTGGAATAACGCGACGCAGTCTGTGGAAAACGTCGTCAGCGGATGTTGTCTCTCTCTCTCTCTCTGTGCGACTGTGTGTGTGCGTGCGTGCGTGCGCGCGCGTGTGTGTGTGTGTGTGTGTGTGTGTGTGTGTGTGTGCCGCAACTTTCGATTTCCAGACCAACGCAACGCACTGTTTCCGCAGGGATTCAGACATTGTCATGGCCTCAAAAAATAATAAGTAATACGGCATCATCGCATACATAAATCGGAAGCCGGCACTGGCGACAACTGTCAAACACTGCCAAGTCAAAAGTTCACTGTAAGATTTTGGTTAATTAGCCGCGCTACGCACATGTCTCTCACATTTACTGACGTCCGTCGGACTTCATAAATTGCTTCTTAGGATAATTACTTTTTTCCTGCGAAACCCAATCTACAGGAATTTTTGAAACTGTTCACTGAAACACCTGTCAAGCATAGCATAGTTGACCATACTACGCACTATGTTACCTGGATGCTTAACAAGCTATTTGTTAAGCATGATATAGTAAGATATATCATGATATAAACTGTAAGTAAATAATGAATGAAGCTGGTGCAAGCAGACAGTTATGTCTCATATATCCCTACTGAAACATTCCTTTCCATATTCATATGTTTTAACATGAAGTCCAAATATATTCCATATATTTCTTGTATACTTGCCCAATATTTGCATATTAGTCTTACGGAACCATAGGGGAATATTTGAACGGCCATTCCGAACTCTTTAGTAGGGAATACAGTTAGAATAAATAGAATGAATTCTGAAATACAGCAGAACACCAAATATGTGAACTTTTCCAGGCCCCTGTTCGGCACAGTTTGGCGAATGCTCTAAGGAAAGAAAGATCACTTCTGTGTCGATTTTGCGGGTCCTCTCAATTCACTACGTAGAGGTCGGGCATGTACTTGCTAATATAACCATATATCATAAGCTTATGTTCAGCCACTCTGACACTGAATTGAATTGAACTGAATTTTATTTTTTTAATTCTCACACAATGACTAGAAACGTTGGATGGACCCATAGCCATAGGCATGTGTGGTCCAAACTTGAGCTTTCTTTTAGACAGGCACTTCGTATGGGCCTAAATTAAATAGTTATGCATGATGTAGTTAGTATGGGCACTGAAGTAACAAAAAGAGACGTAACGAATACAAAAGTATCCAACCAGAAAACCAAGAATCATAGAATTGCAACAAAGAACACAAGATGAAAAGTATCTGACAAGAAAACTTTCGAAGTTTAGGTACGCTCTGAATACGTAAGTTCGAAAGAAACACCACGTTACATTCGACGGCCATTTGGTCTTTTCTAAATAACGTTCATGTAGTGCTTTACCAAATTTGCTGACATTTAAATTGAAAAAGGAATTGAATTTCACATGTTAGCCCCAATGAACTCTAACGAGGCACGAAATACGTTATTTGCCGCAGACGAATTCCACTTACCAAAAGTTGGTTGTCTTCTAAAACGATCAGGTGCACGAAAAAATGACATAGAAAGGACGGTTGTGATTTAAAAATGCGTTTAATTGTTTGGCCAATTTTAGTTTCCATAGCAGGTCGAAATGTTCAATTCCTGATCTAGAAAACAACGGTTTTCCACACACAGCGCTCTGTGGTGCGGTGTGTGTTTCGTTATCGTCGTCCCTGTGTTCGCGCTGTTTCCTTTCCAACGTTTCCATTGTTATTATACTCTGAATTATTGATTATTCTCGGAGCACGTGACAACAGTACCCTGAGCGTGTCCTGATTCTCTGAGCACGTTTTGGAAGTCGTCTGATTGGGTCCCCACCTGTTCGATATATATGATTCTCCCCAAGACTAGTGCACTATCAGAGATGACAGAGAATTACCTATAGAGCTGTGGAACTCCTTGGCTGTTTGAAAATTTCCAGAACATATCATGTACAGCCTTCAGCATGCTTAACTCGAACGCTCCGCAGCGTGGCCCCAACCGGATTGGAGAGGCGCCAGCGCCGCCTACTCTTGGACACAGTATGTTTCCGGCGGCTACCTACTGATGGAGCGGATATAGCACCTCTAAACTTGTGTTTCCCTTCTGGTAACCGGGCGGTAGAGCACACTCATATGACGGGACCGTTTCACCATCTCTCGCTCTTGGCTGCGGTCTGAAGCGCCACTAGAAAGCTCATTGCAGTTGCTTATTTCAGCAATGAAAAATGGCGTGGGGCAGCCCACGATTTTTGAGTTTAATGTCAGAGCTGGCGCATGAAAGTGATGATGTGTTGCCAAAAAGGGTAAATTAATGCTTGTGGGATTTGCAAAGGTTTGACATTATATAAATCTGCGAATGCGATGGTTTAGTCGTTCACGATCTGCTTCACTAATAATGGGACAGAGCGCATCTGATTGTTCTCGCATGTTTTGTCGGACTTCCTGTTTAGTCCAGATAGCAGTAAAGCCGTTCTGTTAGCATAAGTTATATAGTGTGCACAAGGTGCTACCTTTCGATACTGTACACATATCCACAGTCTTCATGTTTACATAAAATTCAGTTTCGTACGCGACATAAGGTGACTAAATGCCTCTCGCTAAGCCACTAGCCGTGAAAAGATTCGTTCGCATCGCATCCATGTGTCTTTCTTGCTCAGGGCACGTGCAGGCCTTACGCACCGACACTAGGGCTTAAAAGCATCGCGAACTAAACAGGAAGCAGAGCATTAACCTGCGAGAAAGCTTCGATTCGCTCTCACCGTCAGTTAATGAAGGAGAATGTGGACGACCATGCACCACTGCATTTGTTGTGGAACCTTTATAAACGCCAAAGTCATGCGTTTCATTTGCTTTTCCGAACACGCCATTTGTTCCCCGCCGCGGTGGTGTAGTGGCTATGACGATCGGCTGCTCATCCGAAGGCCGCGGGAGCGAATTCCGGCCACGGCGGCTGCATTTCGGTGGAGCCGCAATGTTGAGGCTCATGTATTGCGCGATATTAGTGCACGTCAAAGAACCCATGGCAAGGTGCATGGTCAAAATTTCCGAAGCTATCCACTGCAACATCTCATATATATCGTAGTTTTCGTTCGTTAATCCCCACAAATCGTAAACACACCATTTCTTTCAAGCGCCAGCCTTGACGCCCAAACTGGAAAGAAGCGCGACAAGTCTGACGCACGCCAGCTTTCATTGCCGAGATAAGCTTATACGGCAAGGAAATTTCTCGGCCCGCAGTAAACCGTAGCCACGAGTAAAGCGTGGTGAAACGGGCGTGTGAAATGGGTGGACTCGATCCGTCCGCCAGGCAGAAACCGTTAAAATCAAGCTGCCCTCTGTGTATTGTTAACCGAAAACACACAGTGTCCAGGCATCCAGTGCTTCGAGGCACTTGCGTCAGTACAAGGCGGTCGAGACCACGGTGACGAGTTAGGAGTTCAGCGTGCTGACGGGTGTGTATGCGTATCCCGAGAGATGCGAGGAAACCCGCGAAAACACCGTCACATAATGTACAGCCGTGAGCACGGTTAATTCGAACGCTCTGTGCCGTGGCCTGACGACTTGGAATCAGGGCAGCGCTGCCTCACGATGGGCGCTGCTATCGAAACAATATTTCCTTAGTCAATAAATATATATTGCAATAAATATTATTCAAAACTAATTGGTCCAAGCCTCAATCCGATTGGTGAGGCCACGCTACTGAGCGTTAGAATTAACCGCGCTGCTGGCTGTACACGCAACTTCTACCCAATTGATTGTGCCTAATTGTGCTACTTATGCGCGAAGAATTAAAACGAGATGAATTATTTCCAATGGTCTGTTATTAAGCATCTTCACGGACGCACTTCGTTGCTTGACCGAAGCTTCCGGGTGAAGTGAACATCCATTTCCCGAGTTCTTCTGTGTCTTGCTATACTGTTCTCATGGCTCTTTTCGTCAGCTGCGTTTATTTTGCAGCAATACCGACTCCTTATGTGGATTATGTCAATTTGCTCTTACCATGCCGCTGGTCAAGTACAAAAAAAAAATGCTGCTTTGCAAAATCCTCTCTCCACCGGACGGTTCAATCGGTATCCTGTTTAGCGCTCTTAATATATTGAAAGAACGGTGACAAACTGAAGAAACTGTATTACTAAGGTTGAGGCTCGGGCTATCTAGCTGGCTAACAATTATAGCTGCGGATAAAGCAGAACCGCCATTGTAAAATGAGCCATCGTCTTTAAAAGTTTTACACTTTATACTTTTATATAAGGTAGCGCTAAATTGGTCTAGTTTCATGTTTTGGCCATATAGAATATATACAGTTCGTACTATCGCTTGTGTCATAGTTTTTACATATTCACACGATGTCGCATGTTTCCTCTACTTCCAGGTCTCGCTCCCCCGATCCTGCGCCAAAACGGAGGTCTCAGTCCTGACCTACCGTAGGGATGCCAATGTGGCACCCCACGGCTAAAACAGGCGGCTTACTCAGCAACAGCCTTTGCAGCTTGTTGCTGCAGAAAATCAGAAAATTCACTTGCAGACGCAGAGCGTCCCCTGGTGTATGTTGAGGTGCTCACAGCGTGATCGCTGATCACACGACTGCTGATGTTCACCTCAACGGCTATCCTTTCGGACGTTTCTGCACGAATGGATGTGAATTTGATACAACGGATGTGACCTTCACGGTGGCAGCTCCCGAAGGCTCGCTGAAGATGTCATATGGATGCGCAGCGGGTGTGCTTTCGTGCTGCCTTACCCGGGACGCATATATCCCTAAATGGCAGCCTGGTGTGCTGCAAGCGGTAGCTTTATTTTTGCGCAGTTTATATGAATTTTGACTTCTTTTGAGTTCCTAAATATAGCGTTTCTATATTGATGTTCTGCCGAATAACTTTCATTATAACGGTTCTATTGCGCGTAATGCCAATGAGAAAGATGAAATGCGTCGTGCGCGCTTTGAACTGCTTTCACGACATGATATCGTTGTGTTCACTCAATTAGTCATAACATTTTCTCGACTCGAATCTATACGTGGGCTACACGATGTTTTATCAAGAATACTACATGATGATATGCCTGAATAGGCCAGATAGAGAATATCCATGCATGTGAAGAGATCATATTCTGGTACCCAGATGATACCGTAATGAGTGTTTGCAAGTGCCCAAGGACAACATTCAGATTATGTTGCAGCCGTGCATCATTTCGAGGCGAGGGCTTGCTGGATGTTAGGTGATGCACTGAGATGCAAATTGGCTCATACATTTTGAACAGGCGTTTTGAATAAACTTAACGGTGTGGACACTAAAGGCAAACTTTATTTTGCTAATGTGATGAACACTTCGGAACTCCAAGGGCGTCAATACATTATCTACAACAGCATTTCGGACATTCATAAGATTAGGCAAATGTAGCTAAATGGTGCCTCGATTGTCTGCCACAATTGCTACAGGGTGGAGACACAGCCTTGTGTGGCACCACCTGGTCTCGAGCAGTCCCGATCGTTGGCACTACCGCGTGTGCAGCAGTTGAGCGCTTTCGATTAAATGCATGAACATTCGGCTTCTATGTGTCGTCGTATCAAAACGCACGTACTGCTCACCCCTAACCGAACACGCTGGGTGTAAGTGGCTTGGTATTGCAGTAGCACTCCATGTTTAGAAGTCGGTTTAGAAATGACTACACGTCGCGTTTTCACGTGATCTGTGCATGTTGGAATTGCTGGGGATGTTATCTACCGTTCACTTTTCAACCTATTCCTGCCGAAAGAGAAGCTGTTTAGCGGTAATCAGCAACGCGAACAGAGACATCCTTATCACGTGACTATATCGCCTTCTATAGCACCCGCAAACACTGGCCATCGCCGGTCTTCTTCCTCGGCCACTTCTCTCAATCTCGCACGTTATAACCTCGACTAGGCCAAAAAAAAAAGAAAGATTAAATCCCATCCAAGGAACCGTCATGGACGTCAACTCCGCCAAGGCGCTCACATGTAAGGCATTTCGCATGTAAAGCAGTTTATTGGCGAAGCAATAAAGCGACCGTCTCAGGCGAGCGTCATACACTGAGAGCGCGCGAGCCCCTCTTCGTCGGTGAGACGGTGATTATAGTGCGTCCATAAGGCGTGACTCTCTTCTTCGCTACAAGCATTACTTTCTGCTACGGAGTCCATTTGCTTCGCCGGCCAACTATGGCAGCAGGGCATGAGTGAAAATGATTTTTTTCTTCCGTAGAATGTATAGATTTCATCCGAAAACCAGACATGACAAAATTTTACAAGCATAATGCTCCTGTCATCTGTGCCTACTTTTGTGTTATGACCTATTTTCTCGTCATACCTCGGCACCGTTTTCAAGACGATAAATATTCATATGCATGAAGCAAAACAAAATTGCTGGCAAGGACAATATACAAACTGAATGTTACAGGAGCGTGTATGTCGGCACTTCTCTGAACCACTTTTACATGAAAAAAATTGGCAGATCCCACGTGCAGTGGGAATCAAGGAAATGAGAAGCACGCATGAGGAACGTAAAGTGAATTTGCATTGTCTCGCTATTCCGAGTTCGGTACATATGAAGTTAACGAAACGGCCGCAAGAGCACCATGACTGTGCCTGTGAACCATGCCGCTCATACACGCATGTCATGATTCTAACGTTATGACCTGTCATTTACGTTCGCCATGTAGTCGCGTTGTGCCATAGCAATCTTGGTATACATCCCATTAAGGAAACTAGTGGCATGTAGATCATGCCGCTCATGACATGCATGCTGCAATTTTCATGTTATGACCTGCCATTTATGTTCGTCAGGCAGTCATGTTGTGCCATGCCAATTTTCGCATACATCCCATTAGCGAAACAGCCAGGAGAGCACTAAGAACGTGGCATGTAAATCATGCCACTCATGACACATATGATTTTCACATTATGACCTGGCATTTATGTTCGTCAGGCAGTCATGTTGTGCCATGCCAATTTTCGCATACATCCCATTAGCGAAACAGCCAGGAGAGCACTAAGAACGTGGCATGTAAATCATGCCACTCATTGTCATAGCCAACTCACGGGGAGCAGCCGAAGCGAAACAGCACGCTTGATACCGTGGAAAAACACTGCACTTTATTTCGTACGCACTCGTCTTTTATAGCAACCTAGTGATGACGCAACAAGCCGCATATGCCATCTGTTAGTGATACAATATCAACACATCAGCGCGTGTTCCGGTGGCTATTATGTTACACTCCTCCCCACCAAAAACAACGATAGTTTAGCGGCCTTCGTGGTCAGAAACGCACAACTGGTCTTTTTGTCCTCGTGCTTCTTCGCAGCATTGGGGTAGTAGGCACAACCAGATCGCGTGTTTCTGTTGTTCCACTTTCGCTGCATGTTTCAAGACATGCAGCGAAAGTGGAACAACAGAAACACGCGATCTGGTTGTGCCTACTACCCCAGCAACGGGATTCGGTTGTTCCGACTCACTCTTGCTGGGTAGCGGAACTGGTTGCACAGCTGGTTGCACACCCGCCCGTTCCGACACACACTCCGTGGTTGACGAAGCTTGTTGCACAGGCGGTAACCCTTGCGGCAGTGAAGAAGTCTGTCGCGCAGGCGGCAGTCCAGGAGGCGCACTAAATGGGGCGAAGTTCGGCCGCAGGTGTTCTTGATGACGCCGCCAACACCTACCGTCTGACAAAACGACATCAGCGATGTGATCGGTGGCTCTGTCAGTCACTCTTGCTGGCATCCAGGTTGGCCCCGAACGGAAGTTCCGTGCGTAGATGTAGTCTCCGGGTCTTGCGGGCGGCGTGGTTCGAGCTCCCCCATCATGGACAATCTTCTGCTTGAGCTGCTTCAGCAAGACATTGGCTCTCATGTCTGGGTGCAACAACGTTAGAGCAGTCTTAAACTTACGGCCCATAATCAGCTCCGCTGGTGAGCACCCGGTAGTTTCGTGGGGAGTAATCCTGTAATTGAAAAGAATACGAGCAAGTTGGCATTTAAAACTCCCTTCAGTCGATTTCTTTAGCTTTGACTTGATGCACTGGACTGCCCGTTCTGCAGCCCCGTTTGACGCTGGATGGTACGGAGGTGTCAGTACTTGTTTGATGCCATTTCGATGCAGGAAGCTTCTGAATTCCTCACTCACGAATGCTGGTCCGTTGTCCGACACCACCAGATCTGGCAATCCGTGAGTGGCAAACATAACCCTCAGGCATGAGATAGTTGCCTCTGCCGATGGTGTAGATATAGGCACAGGCCTCTATCCACTTTGAAAATGCATCGATAACGATCAGTAAGTAGCGGTTCTTCAAAGGTCCAGCGAAGTCAATATGAAGGCGAGACCACGGTCTGTCCGGAAACGGCCATGGCATCATCGCTACTGGGCGCGCAACCCTCTGGTGTTCTTGGCAGACCTGACACTGGCGAACTGCAGCAGTAATGTCCTCGTCCAACGAGGACCACCAGACGTGACTCCTGGCAATCGCCTTCATCTTGGTCATTCCAGGGTGCCCCTCATGAAGGAGTCGCAACACCTCTTGCTGCAATGCACTTGGGATGATCACCCGAGATCCGAGAAGTATACAGTCTTCTTGCACGCTCATCTGAAGTTTTCGATCTGCGTAAACCCTGAACTCGGGGTCACGCAGCTCAGCTCCAGACCATAAGGCATCTCGGAGCTTCGCTAAGGTTGAGTCCTTGGACGTAGCTTCCGCGACTACAGTCGACCGCAGTACCCGAGGATAAGCAGCCTCCAGCATGAAAACTTCCGCTGGCCTCTCCACAGGTTGAGCGTACACTGGTAGTGGTAGGCGACTCAAGCCATCCGCGTTGGCAATGCTTGCTCCCGGCCGGTACATGAGCTTGTAGTTATATGCTCCAAGCATCAGCGCCCAACGCATGATACGGGGTGAACACATCTCAGGCACGCGCTTGTCCGGAGCGAGCAAGCCCAGTAATGGTTTATGGTCCGTAATAGCCTCGAACTCGCGTCCCCAGAGGTATTGTCGGAACTTGGTTACGCCAAACATGAGCGCAAGAGCCTCCTTGTCGAGATGACTGTAATTCCGTTCTGCTGGCGCGAGACTTCTTGATGCAAATGCGATTGGTCGTTCAGCCCCCGAGTCTTCCCTATGGGCCAGAACGGCGCCAACGCCGTACGGTGACGCGTCGCATACGAGAACCACGGGTTTCTTGGGGTCATATTGCGCCAGCACTGCTGCTGAAACAAGTAGCTCCTTGCTCCTTTGGAAAGCACGTTCGTGATCCTCACGCCACTCCCAAGGCACCTTGGCCACAAGCAGCTCGTTCAAAGGATGCAACACACTAGACAGCCCCGGTAGAAACCTGCGGTATAAGTTGACTAGGCCTAGGTAACTCTGTAATGCCTTGACATCTTTGGGTCTAGGGGCCTTCAGCACAGCCTCCACCTTTTCAGGGTTGGGTTGAAACCCCGCAGCCGTGACGACGTGACCCAGGTATTGAACTTGCCGTTCCAGGAAGGTACACTTATCAAGCTTCAATTTAAGCCCAGCTTGCTTCAGTCGGCTTAGGACTAGGCCCAGGTTTGTTAGATGGTCCTGGTCGTCACGTCCAGTCACAAGAACGTCGTCGAAGTACACCACAACGTGTCTGAGCCCTCGTAGCAGGTTTTCCATCTCCCGCTGGAAAATTGAAGGAGCAGATGTGACGCCAAAAGGCAAACGCGTGTATTGGTACAGTCCTTTTGGTGTGTTGATTGTCACCAGCTTGCGGGATGCCTCGTCCAGTTGAACTTGCAAATACGCATCCTTCAAGTCCAGCTTGCTGAACTTCTCGCCACCGCTAAGACGGCTAAACAGGTCTTCAACGCGTGGTATAGGGTACTTTTCAGGCACTGTCACGGGAATTATAGTGACCTTGAAGTCGCCACATATCCGAATCTGGCCACTTCGCTTCAAGACAGGCACGACAGGAGCAGCCCATTCCGAAGTCTTAACCGGACGCAGCACTCCAACTCGCTCCATGCGCATCAGTTCCTCGTTGACGCGGTCGATCATTGCGAACGGAACAGGACGAGCCTTGAAGAACCTCGGCTTCACGTTGTCTTCGATTGTTATTTTCGCGGACACTCCCTTGAATGTTCCCAAGGCGTCGTCGAAAACACTCGCATACTCAGCGACGAGTTCCTCAACCGACGTGATAGCCTTAACGTCCATCACATTGCGCAGTTCAATTCCGAGGCCTTTCATCCAGCCACGTCCCATCAGGGACGGGCAGTGTCCTGGGACGACGTACAACACGTCCCGGCACTCATGGTTTCCTAGTCGTACAGTGGCAGGCAGGCTGCCTTGCACCGGGGACAGCTCACCGGTGTAACCTTTCAGCATGACGCTTGACGTTTCCAGACGACATGACGGAAATGTGCGGCGAAAGGTCTGTTCCGACACGACAGAGACACTTGCTCCCGTGTCGAGTTCCATAATGAGTGAAGTTCCATTCACGGACACCTCAACCCGGTACGGGCTACCGTCGGGAGCTGGTGCGCGCACTTGCCACATTTCGTAGACTTGCGGTGCCGCTGTCTCAGAGCGGCTCTCTCCGTCGTCTACGGTATGGATTGACTGATGCTTTCGCGACAAAAACGCCGAACCGCTTGCTCTCGTAACTGTAACTTCCTTGCCCTTGCATACTCGCGCCAGGTGCCCCTTGCTTCGACACTTATGACAGACGCTACTTGCATGTCGACACTGCGTCGCCAGATGCTCGCCTCCGCAGCGGAAACATGAAACAGGTTTATGCTTCTGCTTTCCTGTATCACGTGACACGGCATTCGTCGGCGCAACAGTCATTGGCATGGCCGTTGACAGCGCGCGAGAATCTTTGTTCGCCGCTTCCATCGCGATAACTGTCTTTTTTGCGGTATCAAGGGTCAAATCCGGTGACTCCAACAGTCGTCGCTGCATTGCCTCGTCGTTGATCCCTGCCACAATGCGGTCACGAAGCATTCTGTCTCGGAACGTGCCGAAAGCACAACCATCAGCAAGTTTGTTCAGGCTAGCAAAAAAATCCCCAGCCGTTTCACCAGAATGACGTATTCTTGAATTAAACTTGAACGTTGCAACCACTTCCGATGGTTTCGGCGAAAAATGCTTCTTCAGTTCGTCAAGAATCGTTGACAGGCTTGTTTCTGACGGCTTCGACGGTGACAGCAGGTTCCGCAGTAATGAATACGTGGCAGGTCCCAAACAGGTGAGAAGTACTGCTCGCTTTTTTTCATCTTCGACGTCGTTGGCTATGAAAAATTGTTCTACCCGCTCTTGATACTCATCCCAGCTGGTTGTTCCCACGTCGAACGGCTCAAGCTTGCCGACTCCAGGCATTCTCAACTGATATACGGTAGAGAACACCGCCTAAACATGGGACTTTCCCGGCAGCACAGTAGATCACACTTTCATCCTCGTCGCCACTGTCATAGCCAACTCACGGGGAGCAGCCGAAGCGAAACAGCACGCTTGATACCGTGGAAAAACACTGCACTTTATTTCGTACGCACTCGTCTTTTATAGCAACGTAGTGATGACGCAACAAGCCGCATATGCAATCTGTTAGTGATACAATATCAACACATCAGCGCGTGTTCCGGTGGCTATTATGTTACACTCATGACATGCATATCATGATTTTCATGTTATGACCTGCCATTTATGTTCGTCAGGCAGTCATGTTGTGCCATGCCAATTTTCGCATACATCCCATTAGCGAAACAGCCAGGAGAGCACTAAGAACGTGGCATGTAAATCATGCCACTCATGAGATGCATATCATGATTTTCATGTTATGACCTGCCATTTATGTTCGTCAGACAGTCATGTTGTGCCATGCCAATTTTCGCATACATCCCATTAGCGAAACAGCCAGGAGAGCACTAAGAACGTGGCATGTAAATCATGCCACTCATGATATGCATATCATGATTTTCATGTTATGACCTGCCATTTATGTTCGTCATGGGGTCATGTTGTTCCATACCAATTTTCGCATACATCCCATTAGCGAAACGGCCTGGAGAGCATTGAGACCGTGGCATGTAAATCATGCCACTCATGACATGCATGTCACGATTTTTGATGTTATAACCTGTCATTTATGTTCGCCATGTGGTCATGATGTGGCATACCAATTTTCGTAAACATCCGATTAGCTAAACGGCCAGGAGAGCACAAAATCGTAGGCGGCTAGATAGATAGATAGATAGATAGATAGATAGATAGATAGATAGATAGATAGATAGATAGATAGATAATAGATAGATACGCTCAAACTCGCCGAAGTTCGCTAAGAAATGCTTCGCATTTAAAAAAAAGACGCTATCTGCTCTTTTTGTGCATTCAATGCACCTGCTACACCGTTGGTTCTCCCTTACTTGCCCCGACACCGTGGTGTAGTGGCTATGACACTCGGCTGCTGATTCGAGGGTCGCGGGATCGAATCCCAGCCGCGGCGGCCGCATTTCGGTGAAGGCGAAATGTTGAGGCCCGCGTACTGCGAGATGTCTGTGCACGTTAAAGAACCCCAGGTTTTTCCTGGGCCTTCCACTACGGCGCCTCTCATGATAATATCGTGGTTTCGGGAGGTTAGTTCTCCAACGCGAACTCAGCTGACGTAAGACGGGCTATTCTCGGGGGGTACAAGCTCTGCAGCAAAGGCGCATTCCTTTTCCGTTATTGCATCGCCCTTATTTAACAGGCGTCCGTAGGTCGAAACAGCGACAAGCTCTAAATTTTGTTAAGAAATTGATGTTCGCTAGCCGAAAAATCAGATTTTCTTTGGATGCCGTGTTCTGGTCACTTGTACACGATAGAACATCTACGATGCTGCGAAGTGCTGCTCCACACGAACCATAGCAAAGGAGTCTGTGTCTAATCTTGTTGTTCTAAGCCTCATAAGGAACGTTTTAACCGCGCTTTGGATACCCCCAAAACCTCCCTGCGGTATAAATTTGGTTTTGGCGCTGCAGTTGTACACGAGTCGGGAAGAAACACACACCCGCGAAAATTTTTCGAAGCGGTGTAGTAATAGCGGAGTTGCCCGTGTTTTATTATCGAACACTGGTTCCCCCATATTTAGCTCTTTCCGTTGCTATGCGCCGTCTGGCCGGTGCAGTCTTTCGCTCGCCGAGTGCTCCTACAAACTTCACGTGACAGCCTTTAGCCAATGAGCTCTATTGTTTTGTGCCGCCATGTCGTCCTGCGAAGAGTGCTGCTAATGACCTCGCCAATACAATGAAAACGTAAGGTGACTGGCTTTATTGAGGAACCTCGCAGGAAGATCTTCAGTCGGCGCTTCTGTTCTTTGCCACCACACCCCTCTCCCCTTCATGGACGCTTGTGGGAAGAGGTGACAGCACAAGAGGTTGCCGCTGGTTGCCGGTTCGGGCGTTCGTGCGAACGTTATTGCACTCGTATTCACAACTCGTCAGAAATAAGCAAATGTCCTTGAATATTGTTTAAATTACCACCACCGCATACACAGCTGCCATAAGTAGCTGAAAAAGCTCATTGGTTTTCGCTTGGATGAACATACCACTCGGAAAGTTACCCAAGAAAAACGCATCGTTTCTTATAGGTTTACAGATAGGATAGAGTAAGTGGGAACTTGCTATGACGAAACTGAACGAACCCACTGATACAGTTGGCCGACAACATCAAACGAATACAGTAAACCCTCGTTATAACGAAGTCAACGGGACGGCAAAAAAATTCGATATAAGCGGTAATTCGATATACGCGACTGCCCCATAAGAGCTCAGCAAGTACAGCTAAATTAGCCATGACAACTTCGCAGAAGTGGTATTCAGTGAAACAGACTTTTATTGACACACAAAAAGTCAGTCAGCTGGCTTTGTGGGTTGCTTCGGCTGGGCGCGAAGAGTGCCTGCTCCGGTTTGCTCAGGCAAATTATGAGATCGTGGTCGCAGCCCGCGCACTCCACTGTATTTCGCAACAGACGGAGGCACTCCTGCGTTTGTGCCACTGTTGGTAATTTCGCGAGGCTGTTCGTCCAGCGGCTCATCTTCCTCATCGGAGCCTCCAAGCAAGTCGACTATTTCGGCATCCGTAGCTGGGGCAACGACGGATACATCTGCGTCAGCCATCGCGAACGATTCGAAGTTGCCTTCCATATCTCCGCCAACGATGCTGTTCACAGCTTCGTAGAGATCGTGGCAGTCCTCGCAGTCATCATCAGCATCTGCTGCATGCTACCGGGAAAATCCGGCATGTGCAAAGCAGTTTGCACCCGCCGTGAATACGCATCCGCAACTTGTTAATTCGCTCTAAGCGGAGCAAGCTATCGACATGCTGCGAGTAATCCGGTCTAAAATACACGCATTTGGGTCGGGACTGCGTGACACTACGATAAAAGCGATAATTCGAATAAAGCGACTTGGTTATAACGAGGCTTTACTGTACGATGAGGTGTAGTGTGAAACATCTGCGTTAAGAAGTTATATTGTGTCGCGGTCGACGAGTCTTATGTAGTCGCCTAGGCACGCACATAAAGAGCAACTCCGGCGAGTTTTCATTCTCCACTTATCTCTATCAAATTTTCAGTATATGTTTTCCTTAAAGGGCAAATCCGACCATCTTTCCTGTGTCTACTGATCTCAAAAAAATTTTGACTATATATTCTCCTCGGTAATATAATATATGCAAACTGATGTGGTTGTAAGTGAGTTAGTTTTTCTGTGAATGAATTTTGAAATTTTTGAGCGGATTGCCGCGTGGGCCACCCTATGTTTTTAACGTCAACACCTTGAACATTGCCTACCGGAGCCGCAGCGGGCCTTCAAAAGCAAACCGGCGAATCTTCAGCGCTAATATCGTCGCTGTCAAGTTCAGAAAAGCTGGCATAACTCAAGACATCGTCCAATAACCTTGCCATTGGCATTTTCCTGGTATTAGCTCCATTTTCCTGATGGTGGGCAGGCTGCGACGTCATTGCATACGCTGCACAAAGCATCTACCCGTTTCGGTTTCGGTTTTAACGCGCCTTTCATTTGGTTGTTTAAAATTATTGGTGCGCTTCCGAGCAAACTGAATGACCCTGCCTGATCCAGAGCTATCAGTACTACTGTAAAAGAGCGATATCAGAATATGGTGGAAAAACCGCCGGAGTTGCCCTTTAAAATGCGTAGATGTGGCAAAGTACTAAGGCAGGAAACGTGCCTACGCAACGTACTACGATCAACAAGTTGGCTAAGAAAAATATCTAGCACGGGAGTGCTTCAGATAGCCAGGAGTAAGACGCCTGTTTTGCATCTTATCTGGTCCTTTGAAGATGTATACCAGTGATAAGCTTCAGTGAGTGCACAATTCCTCCACGTGGTAAACAATACTGCCCCTTGAAGAAATCTGATTCAGTGCTAATAGAATCATTGCATTGCAATAGCAAAGCAAGGCGAGCATAATTTAGGCCATCAAACGCTCAGTAAAAAATTCAAGTGAATCTCGCGGTGAATTAATTGCTATTGTGGAGTTTTTCGTTGTTTAGAGTATTTAATATTTATATGTAGTTAGCATTTTAGGATGTACGTGCCAAATTCTGGCGTCATAGGCGTCATAGGCACATAGGCACACGCCCTTAGCGTCATAGCCTCTCTGGCGTCATAGGCAGATTCGCAACAAACTATCTTCATAGTCTATTCATATATATCTAGTTTTGTGCCCTATAAATACATTGTATTACATTACGTTTTGTTATCTTCTCTTATAATAGCGATATGTATATATTGTGCATCTGCGTAAATGTGTATATGTGTGCACCTAACATACAAATGTCATTGTATACAATAGTGTATGCACGGTGTGCATTGATCTCTGGAAACCACCTTTTTAATTACACCTTTATAATATGTATTCGCCAATATTCAGTTGTGAAATCATTGATCGATCAGGATGCAGTGTTTCGCGTTTTCTTTTGCACTTGCGTGACATGCACCTCGCATCATTTCCGCACTACAGCCATGTCTATTTACAGATCACCAGGGCCTTTGTCAAGCCTCTCTCACGGCTTTTATCCTTGCCGACTTTCAAGTTTTGACTGATAAATAAAAATGTGAATGAAATTGAATTATTAAGCACGCTGTAGCGGAGTGCTCCGGAAATTGACCACTTGGGGTTATTTAATGTCCACTGATAGCACCAGTTCTCTAGCGTTTTCGCCTTCATCGAATAAACGATTACTCCGACCGGGAAACACGCCGCAAGCTTTTGCTAAAAATAAACATTCATATTTTTCGTCACCATGTACCGAGAAGGCAAGGACATGTACCTTTATATCCGCGCATGCCCATAGCTCCTTGGGCCAACTCCCGCTGGCGGCATTCTTTGCTGGTGCTCGCTGCTTCATGGTGCGTATTGCGTGGATAGCACAGTGCGTCCTTTTCGAGCACCTCCGTGATGAGTGATTCGCCAGCAGGCTTCGAGAATATCCATGTCCAATATCCAGCGTACCTGTCATAAGCGCATTCTTCGCATGTGTGAGGGTGCAATAGAACCTGCAAAGTTGTTTCGAGTCACCCTGCTGTCAACAGTTCTAATTTTTGCGTTCTTTGCCGTAGCCGTATGCATAAAGTGGGAGATGGCATACGCGCATACAACACACGTCTCCGAAGCATGTCCAGTGAAGGGAGGGGTCTGACATGTATTGGGCAAGTACGGCCACATTCGGATACGTGCCATATGAAGACATATATGCATATGTGACCAGATATGCATATCTGGCTATATATGGCACGTGTCCGTATGTGGCCGTACTTGCCCGATACATGTCAAAGTCATTCATGGCATTCTTCGTATACATCTTTTATTACCACATACGCCTCCATCACGATTTGGGCAAATACGGCCACATACGAACACAGCCATATATAGCCAGATATGCCCAATTCCTGATATCGCCATAAATATCATTTTTGTAAGAGTTATACATACATACATACATACATACATACATACATACATACATACATACATACATACATAGACAAAGTGGTAGATGCATAAGGAAGCAGAAAAAGAATGCGAGAACGAGGCATGATGCTGCAGCATCGCAATCACTACGTCCATTTCTTTCGCCCTTTTTCCCCTTAGAAGGGTTCTGAACCACCTGTCGGGCTCGGTGAAAAAAAGTTGTTCTACAGCTAGCCTACACTGTAATGCACATCTCATCCAAATTCTGAAGTCATCCGCGAAGCGTAGCGTTCACAAGCGGAGCACAAAGTTTCCACTTCCTCTGGGGCCCTCACCTCAAAAAGACGCTTGCCCTCACACTCCTTGTACATGATTTGTTTCGTCATAAAGCACATACAAGCAGCATCGCTGCTATTGGCCGATGGCGGACACGCCCTCCGCGCCCGTGTGCGGGCTTTTCGTAGCGCGCGTTTTTTTTTTAAGTCGAAAGCGCGCGCGTGCCGTGCGCTCGCTTTTCTTTTTTTTTTGCATTGTGAGCACCTAGGCAAAATAGTTGCTGGAAATATGGAAAAATATATTTGTTGATGCCCAAGACTCAGATGCCATTGAAATGTGTCAGTAAACTACGTCGGGTTCGACGCAAAAGGTCCGGTGCAAAAATTCATCATATAGTTCCCCAAGAGGCAAACAAATTCATGCCAACAGCCTGTAAGAAGTGACGATTCGCAAACTTTATTCAATTGTTTATCAGTTTTTGCAGATGGATTTATACCTTATGGGATTCCAATGCGCCACCTTCTAGTACTCGAACTGAATAACACGACTGGTGTCGAGCCCAAAATCTTTCTTGGAAGTGGTGGATTAAACGAATAGGACGGATTAGGGCAGATTCTGGCGGATTAGGGCTGATTAAGGCGCATTGGTGTGAATTAGACAGATTGAAGTGCGTTAATGTGGGCAATGGCATATTACAGCGATTTGCGGTATAAGAGATATTAGGGTGGATTAACAAGAACTACGGCAGATTAGGGTTGACTAAGGTGAATTAGTGCGTATAAAAATGGATTATGCCTTAATGTCTGGCTTACTTGGGCTTAGCTTAATGGTATGAGCTCATTTAGACTTGACTTATTGGGACGTGACCTAATTATTCTTAGATTATTTATCCTCGGTTGAATTAACCTAGGCCTAACCGAGCTTGGCTTAGTAAGTGACCCTCATTAGTCGTGACATAATTAGGCCTGGTATATTAAACGTAGTCCAATTAATGCGGGTCTAATTAGTATAGTTTTAGTTATGACAGACATTATTATAATGATTGTTGTGGCATCGTCTAATCAGTGTTAGCTTAATTAGACCGGCAATAGTAAACATCAGCTCAGTTAGGCTTGATATTATTTGTCCAATCCTAATTAACATTGGGTTTAATAACCTTAGCTTATTTACGCCTGAGTTTATTAGTGTTAACTTAGCTATGCATGCTTTAATTTGGACTAGCTTAATTAAGCCTGCTCTACTTTGATAAACTTACACAGGACTTGCTTATATGGGCATAATTAGGCTTCTCTTATATTGCTTAATGTTACTTAAACTTGACTTAGTATATCGTAAATACTCCTAAATAATTAGTCTCAGCTTGGTTTAATAATGTCACGCCTAATTAAGCTGATATTTATTATGGCCGGAGTAATTAGGCTAGCCTAATTAGAATATGAATAATTCAGGTAGTACTCATTAAACGATACTGAAATAATTATTATAGTAATTTTTGGTGTAGCTAGGGCTATACTAATTAGGCCCGCTTTATATTAAACCGAGAATAAATAATGTAAGATTAATTAGGCCATGTCCAAGTAACTTAAAACTAAGTCAAGTTTAAATAAACTCATACCATTAAGCTAAGCCTAATTAAGCCAGATATTAGGTGTAATTCATTTTTTACGCGCTAATTCACCTTAGTGAACCCTAATCTGCCGTAGTTCTTGTTAATCCACCCTAATATCTCTTATTATACCTTAATCCGTTGTAATATGCCATAGCCCACCTTAACGCACTTCAGTCTGTCTTAATCCACACTATTGAGTCTTAATCAGCCCTGATCCGCCGAATCTGCCCTAATCCGTCCTAGTCGTTTAATCCACCACATCCAAGAAAGATTTTGGGCTCGACACCAGTCGTGTTATTGAGTTCGAGTACTACAAGGTGGCATATTGGAGTCCCATAAGGTATAAACCCTTCTGGAAAAACTGATAAACAATTGAATAAAGTTTGCGGATCGTCACTTCTTACAGGCTGCTGGCATGAATTTGTTTGCTTCTTGGTGAACTATATTTATGATAAATTTTTGCACCGGGCCTTTTGCGTCGAACCCGACGTAGTTTACGGACACATTTCAATGGCGTCTATGAGTCTTGGGCATCAACAAATACATTTTTACATATTTCCAGCAACTATTTTGCCTAGGTGCTCACAACGCAAAAATAAAGGAAAGCGAGCGCACGGCACGCGCGCGCTTTCGATTAAAAAAGAGAAAAACGCGCGCTCGGAAAAGCCCGCACACGGGCGCGGAGGGCGTGTCTGCCATCGGCCAATAGCAGCGATGCTGCTTGTATGTGCTTTATGACGAAACAAATCATGTACAAGGAGCGTGAGGGGAAGCCTCTTTTTGAGTTGAGGGCTCCAGAGGAAGTTGAAACTGTGCTCCGCTTGTGAACGCTACGCTTCGCGGATGACTACAGAATTTTGCTGAGATGTGCATTACAGTGTAGGCTAGCCGTAGAATATATCTTTTTTTCACCGAGCCCGACAGGTGGCGCAGAACCCCTTTAAGGAGAACAAATGGCGAAAGAAGTGGACGTAGTGATTGCGATGTTACAGCATCATGTCTCGTTCTAGCATCCTTTTCCTGCTTCCTTATGTATCCCCCATTTTGTCTATGTATGTATGTATGTATGTATGTATGTATGTATGTATGTATGTATGTATGTATGTATGTATGTACTCTTACAAAAATTCCATATATGGCGATATCAGGAATTGGGCATATCTGGCTATATATGGCTGTTTCCGTATGTGGCCGTATTTGCCCAAATCGTGATGGAGGCTTATGTGGTAATAAAAGTTGTATACAAAGAATGCCATGAATGACTTTGACATGTACCGGGAAAATACCGCCACATATGGACACGTGCCATATATATAGCCAGATATGCATCATCATCATCATCATCATCATCATCATCAGCCAATTTTATGTCCACTGCTGGACGAAGGCCTCTCCCAATCCTCGCCATCCTTGCCTGTCCTGCGCGAGCTGATTCCATTTGAAGCCTGCGAATTTCTTGATTTCGTCCCCCCATCTTACTCTCTGCCGCCCACGGCTGCGCTGACCCTCTCTTGGTATCCATTCCGTCGTTCTAACTGTCCATCGGTTATCTAGCCTTCTCATCACGTGGCCTGCCCATGTCCATTTTTTCTTCTTAATATCGTTCATTATGTCGGCGACCCCCGTTTGTTCTCTGACCCACTCGGCTGTCTTCCTATCCCTTAGTGTAACGCCTATCATTTTCCGTTCCATCGCCCGCTGCGCGGTTCTTAACTTCCTCTCTAGCTTCTTTGTAATTCTCCAGGTTTCTGATCCGTAAGTCAGTACTGGCAGGATGCAGTAGTTATATAGTTTCCGTTTGAGTGACAGTGGTAGGTTTCCGTTCACGAGTTGTGAATGTCTGCCATATGCGCGCCATCCCATGTTTATTCTACGGTGGATTTCTTTTATATGGGCGGGTTCTCCAGTAAGTAGCTGTCCTATGTACAGATATTCTTCTACGACTTCTAATGTATGGGTTTCGACCTTGAATAGACGTTTTTTCGCCGTGCCACTTACCATTATCTTTGTTTTCTGCATGTTCATCCTTAATCCTACCTTAGCGCTTTCTCGGCTTAAGTCTTCAATCATCTTTTGCAATTCGTCGCCATCATTGCTAAAGAGTACTATGTCATCTGCAAATCGCAGGTTACTCAGATATTCGCCGTTAATCCTGTGCCCTGTCTCTTCCCAGTCTAACCTTTTGAAGATTTCTTCCAAACATGCAGTAAATAGCATGGGAGAAATTGTATCTCCCTGTCTGACACCTTTCTGTATTGGGATTTTTCTGCTTTTCTTATGGAGGAGCAGGGTGGCTGTAGAATCTTTATAGATGTTGGCTATTGTGTTTATATAGCTATCACATATTCCTTGACGACGTAGTGCCTCCAGAACTGCTGGTATCTCTACCGAGTCGAAAGCCTTTTCGTAATCTATGAAAGCCATATAGAGGGGTTTGTTGTATTCAGCGGATTTCTCGATTACTTGATTGACCGCATGCAGTTGGTCCATGGTAGAGTATCCTTTTCTAAACCCTGCTTGCTCTCTCGGTTGATTAAATTCAAGTGTGGCCCTTATTCTGTTTGAGATAACCTTTGTGAATATTTTGTAAAGTGCTGTGAGTAGACTGATCGGCCTGTAGTTCCTCAAGTCTTTAACATCTCCCTTCTTATGTAATAATAGAATATTGGCGTTTTTCCAGCTTTCGGGTACATTTGAAGTTTTGAGGCATTGAGTGTATAGTGTCGCGAGCTTTCCAGTTAGGAAGTCTCCGCCATCTTTGATCAAGTCGGCGGTTATGCCGTCATCTCCAGCCGCTTTTCCGCGGGACATGCCCTGTATTGCTTTCCTAACTTCGTCCGCAGTGACGCATGGGATTTCGTAGTCCTGCTCGGCATTTAATACACTCATGGTGGGGAGACTCCTATTTGAGCTGTATAGTTCGGAATAGAAATCCTCGGCCACTTTGGTTATGCCACTGAAGTTAGTAACGATGTTGCCCTGCTTATCTTTCACTGCATGCATTATGTTCTTTCCCGCACAAAGCTTCCTTTTGGTTGTTTTATGCTGACTCCTTCTCTGACGGCTGCTTCTATTTCTTTCACGTTATGGTTACGTACGTCCCTCACTCTACTTTTACTGATGAGCTTAGATAGCTCGGCGTATTCTATCTTGTCTCTTGAGTTAGTTATTCTCATCTGTTGGCGTTGCTTGATTAGATTTTTAGTAGACTCCGAGAGTTTACTCACAACATGTCTTGGTGCTTTGCCCCCTACTTCGATTGCTGTTTCGGTGATCAGATTAGTAATGTCTTCGTTCATCTTCTCTATATCCTCATTATCTTCCTGTCCTAGAGCCTCATACTTGTTCTTAAGTGCAATTCTAAATTCTTCTCTTTTCGCCCTGACGCTGTCGGGGTTGGCCTGTTTCCGTGTGATTAACCTTGTCCTTGTTCGCTTTAGATTGAGGGATATCTTCGCCCTTATTAGTCTGTGGTCACTAATTCTAACCTTATTAACCACTTCTGTGTCTTGTACTATACCTAGATCAGTGCACATTATGAAATCTATTTCGTTTTTCGTTTCTCCGTTGGGGCTTTTCCACGTCCATTTCCTGTTCTTACGTTTCTTGAAGAAAGTATTCATTACACGGAGGTGGTTTCTTTCGGCGAATTCTACTAGCATGTCCCCTCTGCTATTCCTATCTCCTTCTCCGTAATTACCGACGGCACGTTCTCCTTTTAGTTTCTTTCCTATTTTCGCGTTGAAGTCCCCCATAACAATCGTATATTGGGTCTGTACCTTGTTCCTTGCCGTTTCTACATCCTCGTAGAACTGTTCTGCAGCCTCGTCACTGTGGTTGGTCGTTGGTGCGTAACATTGTACTAGCTTTAGTTTGTATCTCCTATTTAATTTTATCACGAGGCCTGCTACCCTTTCGTTGATGCTATAGAATTCTTCGATGTTGCCTGCTATGTCTTTGTGTATAAGGAACCCCACGCCGTATTCGCGCTTCTCTGGTAGTCCTCTGTAGCAGAGAACGTGTCCTTCATTAAGCGATAAGTACCCTTCTCCTGGTTTCCTAACCTCGCTAAGGCCAATGATATCCCAATTAATGCCCCTTAATTCTTCTAGTAGTTCAGCTAATCTGGCTTTGCTTGAAAGGGTTCGCGTGTTAAGAGTCGCTACGTTTAATTTCCAATGACGGCCTGTCCGAGTCCAGAGGCTCTTTGAGTCTTTTGTTCCAATACCCGTGTGGTCGCATCCGTGGCTGGAAGCTCTGTTGATGTCGTCGTCGTAGGTCCAGGGTTTGGTTGTTCCGGTAACTTGGGAGGTGTTGGCCATGGTGTTGCACCAGGGGGGACAGTTCCTGTTCTGGTGCTCAGGTGAGTTACGTAGATGAAGCACGGTGATGGTGGGCGCCCATATGCATCTTTTGTCCAAAGGCTCCTCGGGGGGAGGAGACTTTCAGAGGTGTTGCAGTGAGTGGGTTAATCAGGACAGGGTATGATTATTAAAGAGAAGTAGTCGGTACAAATAAGATGCCTCAGGAGCGTAGAGAGACCATAAAGGATCAAAAGGTAAAAGGCAGAAGTGCTAAAAAAAGAAAAAAAAACTTCTTATACGCTTATGAATTCGACCTCGGGACCCCTTGGTCTACTACAAAAGCATGGCCGAGTCGTCTGGGTTGTCGGGTCGCGGAGGTGTTTAAGAACAGATTACTGCTGTGCCCTCTTGTCAAATGTGACGCGATTAATTTCAAAATGTCCGCAATGCAGCAAATACAGCAGCGAATACAAGAAAGGCATGCGTGATTGTCTCGCCTGCGACGCGGGAGTTTACGGCGTGTTTGTCGCGTCATCACGTGCAGCTTGAGCAGTGTGTGTCGTTATCCTTCTGTTCTCTGCCGCGGCAAAGTGGCTGTCTGAGGGAGATAGAGATAGCGAGGGCGAAAGGAGGGTGATAGCTGGGGGGAAGGGGGGGGGTGAAGTAAGAAACGGAAAAAGTATGCATAGCGACCTAGCTCGCACAAACGGAATCGCAGTGATAATAAATTCTGTGTTCGTCGGTCGGCGTTCAACCTACATCGTAATATGTTGAATGTGGTTTCCTATATACCACCGAAGTGCTGCGGCCTTGTAATTAAGAGAGAAGCAAAACTCATCGTGTGTTATGCTCGTAGCGCGCAGCTCATTCCTTGTCCGTTTACCCCGATAGGCGATTTTTGCGAATAGCTTAGCATCTTAGCGGAAGATTGATAACAAACAAGTTCTGGCATCGTTAAATCCTGGTAACTTACTATTTAGAGCACCAGTTATAGCAGTCAGGGCGGGAGTCTTAATAAGTCGTTCTGACGTATCCTTGAAAGGTCGTTTTCACAAAATATTGGTACCTCCTTAAGTTTTTTTTTCCTTTTTCGCCTGGCAGCAGCAATTGTTTGTGTTTTCGACGATGTGCGCTCTCGTATATGCCATTTCCCTTCAATAATGCGTTTACGGTCAGCGTCTGTCACTTCTTTCGTGTGCCTACTTCGTCTATTCGCTCTGAAATAATATGTAGTTTTAGTGCAGCTTAAGTTTTAAGTTGCGTCCCGCTAAACGTTAACATTTAGCGGGGTCAGACTGCGCATGCGTACGCACGATATTCCAGCTTTGCGTTTAGCGATCGCTCGCTATTTTCCGAATTTAGCGGAGACGCAAAGCGCTCGCTAAGTTTGTTTAGCGCGAAGAACATGGCGGGTCCCTACAAGTGACGGCTGCCCGTATCGCATCTATCGTGTCGTCTTGCATCGTTGTGGGACTAGCTGATTTAAAATAAATCGTGTTGCTGCTTTTCACTTCGAGTATTCTTACTTCGTTAATAGACAACCGATGGTAAGACAACGATCTTTTCGTTGTGTATTCTATTTTGACCACATTTACACATGGATAGCGAAAGCGAAACTCTGACATGTGAGACTGCGGCAACATTTATGTAATTCTTATTGCGCAGTGTCTTTCTTTATTAATTCTATTGCGCTTGCGTTGTTTTTAGTTACTAATAACGGCCGATACGCCTCCGAGTTAGAGCGGCTTTGACACTTTCACTATTCGCATTTAGGTGGCGCAGCGAAGGTTTGTGTTTTGCGGCGCGTCGTCATCTCGCGTTATACTATAGAGCTATGGAATGCTATCGAACAGCACTCCGCGAAAATTTAGCGTGCGTGACTCGCGAATGCTAAGGCGAAGATTTTCCGCAATACTAAGTCTCTCTAATACACTCTCCGTTGGTAAGGTCACGTGGCGTGTCAATAGCGGCAATCGTTGGCATATTTGGTACCATAAAATGATCTTTATATATATATATATATATATATATATGTGTGTGTGTGTGTGTGTGTGTGTGTGTGTGTGTGTGTGTGTGTGTGTGTGTGTGTGTGTGTGTGCGGTTGCGGGACACGACATGTGACTTGGAATTCAAACAATAAAGAGAACAATATTACGACTATGTCTAAAACAATAGAGACGCTAAAAAAGAAAATCTAACAGGACTAAAATAATGTATTGAGGAGTGTTTAGACTTGGCCGCTAATTAATGCGGGTATTTAAGGGCTTCCTACCGGCGAATCAAGTGCGTCATGCATTTCTGTGACTCATCCTAAGTAAGCGCAGTCATGCTTGTTCGGACCCGATTAGTTTTATATCTATCCTGGTATTCCTAACTGCGAGTAGATAATCTTCAACGCGGAGATAACTTCAACGTGGAGAAGAAAAGGTTTACATTCCTACATATCGGTTCGGACAACCTATTGAATGGTTTAGAATGAAGGGCGTCGCTCACCCCATGGGAGGAGTTTGGGCTTCGATGCGGGGCTTGTGGTGTTCACCCAGTTACAGACATCACGCCTTCATCATATCTGGTCACATATGCATATATGGCTATATATGGCACGTATCCAAATGTGGCCGTACTTGTCCAATAGATGTCAGACCCGTCCCTTCACTGGACATGCTTCGGAGACGTGTATGTATGTATGTATGTATGTATGTATGTATGTATGTATGTATGTATGTATGTATGTATGTATGTATGTATGTATGTATGTATGTATGTATGTATGTATGTATGTATGTTGTATTTTCTTTACAAATACAGCGGTAATGTAGCTCCACTAACGACGTGAAACCTGAGGAGGCGCGAATCATGAAATGATGCACCGCTCAATCGCCGCTAAGGGGCTATGGGAGGCAGAATACCGGATTAGTTTCAGCTATACACATATGTAAATTTAATGTACTATCATTTGTCGCGTAGCTAATACTAGATGATTTGTTGTGACTTTGAAGATGAGACTCACTTGCTTGCTTTACCGTGATGGCGATGCCTACAGGAGGCGCAGACAGCCCAAGCACACGCCAAAAACTACCACTAATCATCAGCCCAGATCCCCCAGAGTGCGCGTGCACTTCGTGTATGCAATGCCCAATGTGCCGCGTTCTCACGCGCGCTTCTTTTTCCTATTGCTTTACCGTGATGGACGACGACGACGACATGTAAACGCCGACAGCTCGAGGACATAAGATGCCTCGCACCTAAAACCGTTGCAGTGACAGTTTTAGAACCACGAGCAAGACATATAGCTCTACTCTATTCCTTCTATTTTGACAGTGCAGACATTTTGTGTCAGAATAATGGTTGAGTGCAACATACATATGTTTCGCCGAGAGTGTTAGGAGGGCAAAGGCAAACAGAATTTTAAGCTGGCTGGATGCACTTGCAGGAGCTGGAACTGCCAAGAAGTGTCCTATAATTGCTGTTATTCGTAGCACATGCTAAATGAGGAGCTACGCATTGGCTACTTTTGTTCACAGTTGCCATAGCACTTACGTACACGTGCATATATGGTGCCCATCACTATGCTTTTGAGCATATGCTATATATAAAAAAGCACAACGAGCTTTAGGAGGCCATTCTGACAGAACAGTAGCGTAGCAACTGTCACTACATTAAACAACGTGACACCATGCATTACAGGGCGTTATCGCAGCACTGATTATCATAAGATCGTATTACTGGTATCATGAAAGGCTTTGATCTCGTATTTCTCGCATCTTTCACCATGGGGAATTTTTAAAGCCACAGAAAGAAAAGTGGTGGAATGTTGGCATAAATTAGAGTGTTCGGAAGGCACCGTACGCGTATTCTCGTGAATTTTTTACTGCACACTTTTCTCGTGCCACTCATGAGCGCAGGCAAATCTATATTTCAGGTAAACGTCTGCCTTATATAGCAAGCAGCAATGTGAATGGCCAGAAGCGTTTTAGGGCAGACGTTATAGCAGGAAAAATGACAATTTCTAGCCGCTGCTCTCGGTTTAATTGCCAAGATCAGAAAACAAGATAAAAGCCAACAACTCTTCTTGTAAGAGATGTCCTAACAAGTTTAAATATTGATCACAATTAATAAATGTCAGTTTGATATAATAGTTGTCCTAAAACGAGAACAAGAGCACACCAAAATGCTTCTTGACAAGCAACAAACGGTCAGACATCAGAACAACACGGCAGAAGAGGCCTAAAAAAGCTGATTTTAAAAGCTGCCTTGCTGACAAGGCTTAGAATTGCGGTTTTCAGTCAGTAGCAAAAAAGTTATCTCAAGTCAGCAGAGAAGACAATATGAAATTACAGCACAATGTACCCGATTAAGCTAACGTAAACTTATTCAAAAATCCAGGATTTTATCACATTAAGTTCATAAACACATTGTACATTTACCCTTTATTTAGGGCAACATATTCGTCCGTGGTTTCGATAAACTGAAGCTACACTGTTTCTGCAAATGTCACTGATGCAATAAATCAAAACCACTGTGGACGTCAGTTGTCAAATGAATCATTAAACTACAGGAGATGAGATTTATTATTTGCTTTTTGCAATCGCATCCGCCATATTGCTCCACGACAGAGGATGGTAGCCGGCACTGCTGGCACACAATGACGATGGTATGAAACCTAAGGCCTTCTTGGTTCTCTACAATAATTAAAAAAATGGTAGTCATACCGCCGACAAAGCTATCACCTTGCAAGCGAGATCTGTATGTAACTATTAAGGTACTGCCGCTTATTTTGAGATACCACAAAGTCGAAAGAAGCTATCCTCTACATGCTCAAGGAAATGACTAAACAGATGTTCTTATCGCAAAAGAAAGTATGGAGTGCACTGGTCGGGCAACAGGGTTTGAATATGAGCAGCGGAATATTTTTGGGGGCCATTCGCACTGACTTGTGGGGCCACAACCCATTCCTAGAAATTATGAGCGTTGCATCGTAACCGACTCACAAGGCCTCTTTGTACCAATACATAATAAAAACCGCGGTATGGAGTGTTGCACGATTCTTTGGACTTGATCTGTGCGCAGTTTGTGATGATCAGGTAAAAATCTGCAGCGAAGCCATACTGCCAGTGCGTATAGGCTCTTAGATGGCAGATGACAAGAAAAGGGTGCTCACCATCTCAGGGACCATATGTTTTCGTGCAGCATTAGAGCACTTTCACTCATTTGTAACATGGATGTAGCATAATTTATGATATGTATCAAACTGGAGCAATTGTTGAAACATTCCCATCACTGAGCAAGCTTCACAACTTGATGACCCAAAGGTTGCGAAAATTCCCGGTTCTTTTCCTCTGCTGATATTATCAAAACAGCAGTAAGATCATACCTTCTGTCTTTTCTGAAGTAATGAGTAGTTTCAAGCGGCTGCCTGTGTTATGTCTACTTGTGAATAAAAGACGAAATTAAAGGTAATTTCAGTGAAGCTTGGTATTACGACGCTGAACAACACACAATTAAACTGGTTTAAGGGTTCAGCAAGGCGCCGCACTAGCCTTCTTGTTTCCTGTAATAACGAATCATTGTCGTTGTCAAGCGCCGATATTGTGCTGTCCAAACAACAGATGTAAGGAAGGGAAGGGAGGGGGGCCACAGAGACGCGCAGCGCCACCTCCAAACTGGCTTTATAAGGGCAAAAATAGTGCCCCTTCCCATGCTGGACATGCATCAGAAACGTCCTTTAATGATACCTCTCTTTCGCTATTTGATGCCGAGATGCACATGCTTAACATACACCTGTAATCAGAACTATACATCTGCTTTGTTTCATCATTGCCCTGTTTTGCGCAGGTGCTAGTGTGGCAAGACACCACTTCTCTGTTCCCAATAAACTAAACTTTGTTAGTAGTTGGCCTTCTGTGTGTCTGTGTGTCCCCTTACGTCTCTCGTTTCAGCGCACTGTAACCTTATGTACAAATTCGCACGAAGTTGCCCAACAAGAAATCGCGTAAGTTTAAATAGACTTATGAGTAAGTAGAAGAGGGCGGAAGGTGATGGAATTGCTTTTGCTGCAGCGATTACTGATGTTGACGGATGCTCTGTTTCCGTATTAAAATAATTCATTGTTCTTAACCCTAACTGGGCTACTTTTTCTACGTCTAATAACTTTCGTAAGCACCTTAAATATCTCCAAGTTTGCACTTACTTAATGGATGGCCTCGAATCTAATATATTTCTACCCCTCCCTTCACTGGACATGCTTTGCAGACGTGTGTTGTATGCGCGTGTGGCATTTCCCTCTCTATGCATATGGCTACAGCAAAGGACGCAGAAATTAGAACTGTTGACAGCAGGGTGGCTCTAAACAACTTTGCAGGTGTCATAGCACCCTCACACATGCGAAGAATGCGCTTATGACAGGTACTCTGGATACTGCTCTGGATACTGGACACGAATATTCTCGAGATCTACGGGCGACCCGCCCATCACGGAGGTGCTTGAAAGGGACGCACTACGCACCGACAAGCAGCAAGCACCAGCAAAGAATCCCGCCAGTGGGAGCTGGCCCAATGAGCTATGGGCATGCGCGGATATGCAGGTACATGTCCTTGCCTTCTCGGTACATGGTGAAGAAAGATATGAATGCTTATTTTTAGTAAAAGCTTGCGGCGTGTTTCCCGGTTGGGGTAGTCGTTTATTCGATGAAGGCGAAAACGCTAGAGAACTGGTGCTATCAGTGGACATTAAATAACTCCAAGTGGTCAATTTCCGGAGCACTAAGCTACAGAGTGCCCAATAATTTGGCACGTATATCGCAAAATGCTATTACATATGAATATTAAATACTCGCAACTACGACAACCTCCACATTAGCAATTAATTCACCGCGAGATTCACTTGAATTTCCTATTGAGTGTTTGATGGCCGAGATTGCGCTTTCCTGCACCGCTACGAAAAATTTTCGCGGCTGCGTTTTTCTTGCCGACTCGTGTACAACTGCAGCGCCTAAACCAAATTTATACCGCAGGGAGGTTTTGGAGGTCTCCAAAGCGCGGTTAAAATGTTGCTTATGAGGCTTAGAGCAACGAGATTGGACACAGACTCCTTTGCTATGGCTCGCGTGGAACAGCCCTTCGCCGCATCGTAGATGTTCTATCGTGGACAAGTGCCCAGGACACGGCATCCAAACAAAACCTCATTTTTCGGCTTGCGAACATCAATTTCTAAACAAAATTTACAGCTTGTCGCTGTTTCGACCTATGGACGCCTGTTAAATCAGGACGATGCAATAACCGAGAAGGACTGCGCCTTTGCTGCAGAGCTTGTACCCCCCTGAAAATAGCCCGTCTTACATCAGCTGAGTTCGTGTTGGAGAACCAACCTCCCAGAACCACGACATGATTATGAGAGGCGCCGTAGTGGAAGGCTCTGGAAATTTCAACCACCTGGGGTTCTTTAACGTGCACTGACATCGCACAGCACATGGGCCTCAACACTTCCCCTACATCGAAATGCAGCCGCTGCAGCCGGGATTCGATCCCGCGACCCTCGAATCAGCAGCCGAGTGTCATAGCCACTACACCACCGTGTCGGGGTAAGTGAGGGAGAACCAACGGTGTAGCAGGTACACTGAATGCACACAAAAAGCAGGTGGCGTCTTCCTTTTTTCATGTAAAAGTGGTTCAGAGAAGTACCCACGCACGCTCCTGTAACATTCAGTTTGTATATTATCGTTGCCAGCAATTTTGTTTTCCTTCATGCATATGAACATTTATCGTCTTCAAAACGGTGCCGGGTATGATGAGAAAATACGTCATAACACAAAGGTAGGCACAGATGGCAGGAGCATTATGCTTGTAAAATTTTATCGTCTCTGGTTTTCGGATGAAGTGTATACTTTTCACGGAAGAAAAAAATCATTTTCTTCCATGCCCTGCTGCCATAGTTGGCCTACGAAGCAAGTGGACTCCGTAGAAGAAACTAGTGCTTGTAGCGAAGAAGAGTGGCGCGCCATATGGACGCACTATCGTCACCGTCTCAGCGACGAAGAGGGGCTCGCGCTCTCGGTGTCTGGCGCTCGCCTGAGACGGGAGCTTTACTGCTTTGCCAATAAACAGCCTTACATGCCAAATAATGTCAGCGTGTCGGTTGCGTCGACGTCCATGATGGGTTCCTTGAATGGGATTTACTCTTCTTTATTTGTTTGTCTGGGCGAGGTTATAACGTGCGAGATTGAGAGAAGTGGCCGAGGAAGACCGGCGATGGCCACAGTTTGCGGGTACTATAGAGGGCGATATACTCACATGATCAGGATGCCTCTGTTCGCTTGTCTGATTACCCCTGAAGCGGGATATTTTTCGGCAGGAATCGGTTGAAAAGTGAACGGGAAGTAACCGACCCCAGCAATTCCAACATGCAGAGATGACGTCAAAACGCGACGTGTGGTCACTTCTAAACCGGCTTCTAGACATGGAGTGGTACTGCAATACCAAGACACTTACACCCAGCGTGTTCAAGCGGGAGTACGCAGTAGATGTGTTTTGATACGACGACATATAGAAGCCGAATATT
Source organism: Hyalomma asiaticum (assembly GCA_013339685.2). NCBI lineage: Eukaryota > Metazoa > Arthropoda > Arachnida > Ixodida > Ixodidae > Hyalomma > Hyalomma asiaticum. The sequence continues at coordinate 182,052 of JABSTT010001753.1, forward strand.
CATGCATTTAACCGAAAGCGCTCAATTGCTGCACACCCGGTAGTGCCATCGATCAGGACCGTTCGAGCACAGGTGGTGCCACAGAAAGCTGTGTCTCCGCCCTGTAGCAATTGTGGCAGACAATCGAGGCACCATGTAGCTGCATTTACCTAAACTTACGAATGACCAAAATTCTGTTGCAGATAATGTATTGACGCCCTTGGAGTTCCGAAGTGTTCATTCATCACATTAGCAAAATAGTTGCCTTTAGTTTGCCTTTAATGTCCTCTCCGTTAAGTTTATTCCAAACGCATGTTAAAAATGTATAAGCCAATTTGCATTTCAGTGTACGACCGAACATCCTAAAGCCCCCTCCTTGAAATGATGCACGGCTGGAACATAATCTGAATTTTGTCCTTGGGCACTTGCAAACGCTCGCTACGGCATCGTCTTGGTACGACAATGCGATGTCTTCACATGCATGGATATTATTTATGTGGCCTATTCAGGCATATCATCATGTAGTATTCTTGTTAAGACATCGTGTAGCCTAAGTATAGATTCAAGTCGAGAAAATGTTACGACTAATTAAATGAACTCAACGATATGCTGTCGTGATAGCAGTTGAAAGCGCGCACGGTTCATTTCCTCTTTCTCTTTGGCATTACACGCAGTAGAAACGTCATTATGAAAGTAACTCGACAGAACATCAATATCGAAACATTGTATTTAGGAACGTAAAAGAAGTGAAAATTCATATAAACTGCGCAAAAATAAAGCTACCGCTTGTAGCACACCGCGCCGCCATTTTGCGATATATGCGTCCCTGGTAAGGCAGCACGGAGACACGCTCGCTGGATATCCATATGACGTCTTCTGCGAGCTTTCAGGAGCTGCCACCGAGAAGGTCACATCCGATCTATCAAAATTCACATCCATTCGTGCAGAAACGTCCGAAAGGATGGCCGTTGAGGTGAACGTCAGCAGTCGTGTGATCAGCGATCACACTGCGAGCACCTCAGCATACACCAACGGACACTCTGCGTCGACAAGTGAATTTTCTGTTGTTCTGCAGCAACAACCGGCAAAGGCTGTTGCTGAGAAAGCCGCCTCTGTCAACCGTGGAGGGCCACATTGACATCCCTACGGTAGGTCTGGACTGAGACCTCCGTTGTGGCGCAGGATCAGGCCAGTGAGACCTGGAAGAAGGTAAGAGATGCGACATAGTGTGACTATGTAAAAACTATGACACAAGCGATAGTACGAACTCTATATATTCTCTATGGCCAAAACAAGAATCTCGACCAATTCGGCGCAACTTTAGCATAAGAGTTTAAAGTGGAAAACTTTTAAGGAATGCGGCTCATTTTCCACTGCCGGTTCTGCTTGAAGCGCAGCCATATTTGCTAACCAGCTATATAGCCGAAGCACCAACCCTAGTCGTATAGTTACTTCCCATTAGCATCGTTTTTTTAATATATTAAGAGCAGTAGACAATTAATACCCATTGAACCGCCCCGTGAAGAGAGGATTTTGCAAGGCAGTATTTTTTTTTTGTTCTAGGTGACCAGTGGCAGGATAATAGCCAATTGACCTAATCTACAGAATTCGGGGTTGCTGTGAAGTAAACGCAGTCGGCGAAAAGAGCCATCAGAACAGTAACATTTTCAGCTTTATCTAAAGCAAGACAGGAGAACTCGCAAACAGATGTTCAATTCACCCGGAAGCTTCGGTCAAGCAAGGAAGTGCATCCATGGATACGCGTAACAACAGACAATTGGAATTAATTTATCCTTTTTTTAATTCATCGCGCATAAGTGCAGCCGCCGTGGCCGGAATTGCCTCCCGCGGCCTTCGGCATGAGCAGCTGATCGTGATAGCCACTACACCACCGCTGCGGGGAACAAATGGCGTGTTCGGAAAAGCAGATGAAACGCAAGAGTTTGGCGTTTATAAAGGTTTCACAACAAAGGCAGCGGTGCATGGTCGTCCACATTCTCCTTCATTAACTGACGGTGAGCGCGAATCGAAGCTTTCTCGTAGGTTAATGCTCAGCTTCCTGTTTAGTTCGCGATGCCTTTAAGGCCCAGTGTCGGTGCGTAAGGTCTGCACGTGCCCTGAGCAAGAAAGACACATGGATGCGATGCGAACGAATCTTTTCACGCCTAGTGGCTTAGCGAGAGGCATTTAGTCACCTTATGTCGCGTACGAAACTGAATTTTATGTAAACATGAAGACTGTGGATATGTGTACAGTACATCGAAAGGTTGCACCTTGTGCACACTATATAACTTATACTAATAGAACGGCTTTACTGCTATCTGAAGTAAACAGGAAGTCCGACACAACATGCGAGAACAATCAGATGTGCTCTGTCCCATTATTAGTGAAGCAGATCGTGAACGACTAAACCATCGCATTCGCAGATTTATTTAATGTAAAACCTTTACAAATCCCACAAGCATGCATTAACCCTTTTTGGCAACACATCACTTTCATGCGCCAGCTCTGACATTAAACTCAAAAAACGTGGGCTGCCTCACGCCATTTTTCATTGCTGAAATAAGCAACTGCAATGAGCTTTCTTGTGGCGCCTCAGACCGCAGAAACGAGCTAAACATGGCGAAACGCTCACGTCATGTCAGTGCGCTCTACCGCCCGGTTACCAGAAGGGAAACACAAGTTTAGCGGTGCATTCTCCGCTCCATCCGTAGGTAGCCGCCGAAAACATACTGTGTCCAAGAGTAGGCGGCGCTGGCGCCTCTCTAATCCGGTTGGGGCCACGCTGCGGTGCGTTAGAGTTAAGCGTGCTGACGACTGTTCATGACGTGTTCTGGAAATTTTCAAACAGCCAAGGAGTTCCACAGCTCTATCGGTAATTCTCTGTCATCTCTGATAGCGCACTAGTCTTGAGGAGAATCATGTATACCGATGATGTCTAGACCCGATGAGACGACTTCAAAAACGTTGTCTCAGAATCAGGACACGCTCAGGGTACGGTTGTCACGTGCTCCGAGAATCACCAATAATTCAGAGTATAATAACAAAGGAAACGTTGGAAAGGAAACAGCGCGAACACAGGGACGACGAAGAAGAAACACACACCGCACCACAGAGCACTGTCTGTGGAAAATCCTTGTTTTCTAGATCACGAGTTCAACATTTCGACCTGCTATGGAAACTAAAATTGGCAAACAATTTTACGCAATTTTAAATCACAACCGTCCTTTCTATGTGATTTTCTCGGCACCTGATCGTTTTACAAGACAATCAACTTTTGGTAAGTGGAATTCGTCTGCGGCAAATAACGCATATCGTGCCTCGTTAGAGTTCATTGCGGCTAAAATATTAAATTCTATTCCTTTTCTAATTTAAACGTGAGCCAAATTTGGTAATCCTCTACAGGAACGTTATTTAGAAAAGTCAAATGCCAGTTGATTGTAACGTGGTGTTTGTTTCGAACTTACATATTCAGAGCGTTCCTAAACGCCGAAATTTTTCTTATCAGATACTTTTCATCTTGTGTTCTTTGATGTAATTCGATGGTTCTTGATTTTCTGGTTGAATACATCTGTATTCGTTACTTTTCTTTTTTTTTGCTTCAGTGCCTAAGCCAACTACTTTAAGCATAACTTTTTAATTTATGCTACAAGAAGTACCTGTCTCAAATAAAATTCACTTTTGCACCACAAAAGGCTGTGGATCCATTGAAAGTTTCTAGTCATTGTGTGAGAAATAAAGAAATTAAATTCAGCTCAATTCAGTGTCAGAGTGACTGAACATGAGCTTATGATAGATGGTTACATTAGCAAGTACGTGCCCGACCTCTACGTAGTGAATAGAGAGGACCCACAATATTGACACAAGAATGAACTTTCTTGCCTTACAGCATTCGCCAAACTGTGCCGAACGGGGGCCTGAAGAAGTTAAAATGTTTGGTATTCTGCTTTACCTCACAATTCATTCAATTTATTCTAACTGTATTCCCTACTAAACAGTTCGGAATGACCGTTAAAAGATTTAAAACATGGTTTTGTAAGAATAATATGCAAATATAGGGCAGGTATCAAGAAATATATGGAATAGTTCTTGACTTCACATTAAAGCTTATGGGTTTATAAGAACAGAGAAAGGAACGTTTCAGTAGGGTATACACGACATAGCTGTCTGCTTGCACGAGTTTTATCCATTATTTACTTTGAGTTTGTCTTGGGAGCGGCTAGTTATTTATTTCTTTCGATATGTTTACAGGGACCACACGGAGCATTCGATATGGGTCAAACGGAATAAAACGGAAAGGAAATCCAGGCACGCGAGAAAGAACTAAAAAAATTTTGGAAAACAACGTCACATATAATACTTTGAAAAAGAAGTGCAAAAAATTCTCAAGGGGAAAAGGATAGAGTTCTTGAGACTGCAAACAGGCCAGCTCTGCACCGTTTAGCACGCGACGCTGCAGTATACAGTGACAAGAAAATCTGAGAGGCTCTATGATGGCCGTACTAATTTCCCGAATTTTCACTGCTATGCGACGATTTTCAGCCATTACTACATTGTTAACATAACGTATTGCTAACTTCTCAAGATAGTATATGATCATTAACAAACAGCTTGTTAAGAATACAGGTAACATATGTAGTATGACCTAATATGCTATGCTTAACAGGTGTTTCAGCGGACAGTTTGGAAATTTCTATAGATTGCCTTTCGCAGGAAAGAAGTATTCACCCTGAGAATCAATTTACGAAGTCCGACGGACATCAGTAAAAGTGACAAACCTAGGAATAGCGCAGCTTATTAACCAAAATCTTAGTGAAATTTTCACTTCGCAGTGTTTGACAGTTATCGCCAATGGCAGTTTCCTAGTTATATATGCGATGATGCCGTATTGTTTTTTTGTGTGTGTGTCAATGACAATGTAGCTGTCTGGATCCCTGCTGTCTGACAATGTAGCTGTCTGGATCCCTGGACCGGAAACGGTGCGTTGCATTCGTCTGCATATCGAAACTGGCGACACACACACACACACACGCACGCACACAAACACAGACAGAGACAACGTCCGCTGCGACGTTTTCCATAGACTACGTCGTCCTATTCCCAAAATAAGGGCTTTCCAAACCTGAATCTGCGTAACTTACGATATTGCGATTTGACTAGCCTTCTTGCGCCGTGTGTATAACAACGCCCACTACTGCCGTGTGAAGGGGTTCAGTTGAGGCAGCACATCGTAAATTTTAGATTGGCCAGCGGAATCTACGGAACACGTCACCAGAGGACGCTGCATTGGCGCATGACATCCCGCGCTCTTCACGTGTTTGATTTCGTATTGGTCCGTAAAAGAAAGCCCATCTTTTTCTTCCTGCAGGGTTTTAGTTGATAGCTGTTTGACAAAAAAAAAGAAAAATTGCTATTACATCCCTTTCTCCGGCAAAATCTGCGTGATCAATTCTGTCAATATACTGCTAATTAGAATATTACGTAGTATATTTGAATTACCTGACGGCCAATCACCACGTACTTGAAAATTCCCGATATTGGCCTCGCCTAACAGTTTCTTTAGAATTGCAAGGTTTCCTCAGTCAGCATATTTTTTATGAAACTCTGGAAGTGTATTCTGAAACACCCTGCGGTTATGTAGGCACAATCTTTCATTTGTTCAAAGAGAGAGTTTCAAAAACAGTGCGCCTATATTTTGGCTCGCTTTACGTCTGAAAAAGCACGATCATTGAAACAGGCCGTTACATTCTCTGGGAACTCGAATTTCTTACCAAGAAAAACCATAAGCAATTCCCCAATAAGTTCGCAAACATGTCCTTGAATCAGAAACTACCGTCACTCTGCTCAAGGTGGTGCCTGCACCAGCAAACGCTCGTCGCTGCAATGCACAGATCAAATGATTGATTTTAGCGTACGAGGGGAATTCCGGTAAGGTGAAACCTTAAGAATAAGCGCAGCGGCTGATCTTCGGTACTTATGTTTGAAGTTTCACTTACACTACACGCAGCCACATATGGCATGGGCTTGGAGGCATCGACCCGTCCACCGCTCCATGTGCCCCCGATGGGATTCAGCTTCCTCGAAAAGGAGAGCAGCTTTCCCCATGGGTACCTCGGTGCCTGCAGCTCAAGACGACGAGGCTGTACGTGGGTGAAGAGGCTGCCCTGTAGCCAACGTGCTGGCGAAATGCCCCTCAGTACTGCCTTAGAACCACGGGCCACTTGCTTCCCCAGAACTGCGTTTACAATATGCGCAAAAAATGGAATCGTAGAATTGGTTATGAAGGCGCTTTCGCTGAAGTAGGATGTACAAGGAAATACAGCCGTTTAACTAGAAGTCTTAAAGGCTTGAGGGGAGCAAGTTGCGTCATGTTCAACGGTCATCACATACGGAGGTAAAATGGAAAAGGACCGATGCTGATGAATTTTCATGACTTATATTCGATATAATATCGTTAGCCATTACACACTAAGGCGAAAATGAACATAACGTGATCTTTCGACCGCAAAAAGTGAAAATGCTTCCTGTATGCCAACAAAATGTTCCCCTTAGAATCACGATTAAAAAAAACTTAGTACAACCGCGCCCCTAAAATATTCCCGAAATGTTTTTTTTTTCGCTACAGCAATAAAGGGGGCTTACGTGCAACAGCCGCTATGATTATTAGGTCCGCAGCGGGTTTCTCAACGTGCGCCTAATTTAAGGCTCACGGTTGCCCTCTGCATTTCTTCGCCATTGAAATGCAAATAACTTGCGCACTGCACATTCTTCGTTTGATCTCGTAATCAAACGCACAGTCGTTTTGCCGCCGCGAACATCTAGAATCTGAACCGTAGAGAGCGTACTTTTGAACACGAGGCGATCGGTTGGAATTGACGCGATGGGCGAAAAGGTTCAGCCTATGGGGCAGTCGATTATTTCGCACGCATTGCCTGAGAACCCCGGGCAGGTCTGTTATCGTCTAGTGCGCAGACAGTTCTAGGTATTCGCTCGTTGAGTTGCGGCCAGCGCGTCCATGAATGTCCTTAGCAGCTGGCTCAGTTTGCGCAGGGCATGGTCTTCAAGGGTTCCGATACGTTACGCAGCATGGGATCAGCGCTGTCGGACGTGCCAGAGCTAGTGAGCTCTTCCAGACAAGAAGCCTGGAAAAGTGTGTCGTGACATGTCTTTGCAAGGTGTCATCTTCGTAGAAGCTCACGTGAGCTCATTAAGACTGGAGCGCCATCGCAGTTCATTGAGGATGATCTGGCTGTCGAACGTTAACCTAAAACCGCTAGGTACAGGCTGGCAATGCAGACGTTGCTTCTAAGTAGCCACCGAAGTAAGGCATCCGCCCACAACGTTTTTGAGCGTTGAGGAGCAATGGCATTGGTGTCGGATATACAAGGACATACCAAAGTCAAGGACCTCCCATGTTGCCCGTGCAACTGCATGCCGATGTCCAAAACCAGTGTCGTTGCAGACGGGGAGGCAGTAGTTGATCTGACAAGCTTCACTGCTCGATGCGGTACACGGGGGTCGGCAGTGCTCTTCTCCTCCGCCATTATTGACTGCATCGGTGTCGCCCGTCTCTGCGAAGGCAGCAAGCGAGTGTTGCTCTCTTTCGGGAGGAAGGTCTTCCGTTGCGTTCCTGAGAAGGACGTGCTCAAGGGGATGGCGTATTGAACCTGCGAAAAGGAAGAATTCAGTAGCTGCTAAACACAGGCGTCACAAGGAAAACAGCCATTAACATCCCCTTCCCTCCCCCCCCCCCCCAAATATTTGTCTACACCAGCGCTGTTAAGGATACCATTGCGCCGAACAAACGCACAAAGAAGGAATTTATCTGCACCTCTTGCATATTAAGCACGCTAGTGAATTTACCCAAATAACTGTATGACAACGGAGTGAGTAATGTTCGCCCACGCAAAAATACTAGCATGTGTTGCTCGTCAGTTATGTCTTGCGAGCAGTGGCTCATGGGTGGAGCGGGAGAGCGACCACGGCGTCGTCTCAGGGAAGCTCGTCGCTATCGCGCGAGCGATGGTCAACCGCGTGCGACGACGTAATTATCGAAATATAGCTACCGTACCAAAGAGTGCGAGGAGCATTTCTCGTAGTTCTACGAACCATCGGCACCAGGAGGCGCGACCGCGGGAAGAGCGGAAAAACGTAAACCACCGTCTGCATCCCCAGTACTGAGGCGCGCGCTGAAGATGACGTCATGACACTCGTGCTAAGAGAAAGTCAGCTTAGAGTAATTTAGAGGAAACACGAGCCCCACACTGTAAAGGAGAACTTATCAGAGGATGTGAGTACCCGCACATTCGGAAAAGTGCTGTAATGCCTGCTCACTTTCGTTTACGAACTTCTTGTTACATACGTAGCAAGCCACTCAATAGAGGGAGGTAGTAACAAACTCGTTAGTAACCGCTACTAAACCACAATGCATGGTATCAACAGATACGATTCTCTTATAAGCAGTTAGTAACACGCCTACCCAGAACAGGTACTACTCCCTTAGTAACTGCGGTTAGTAACCCACCCTACCCCTTTTTATTTGTACTTACAGTTTTTGTCCCCTGCACTTCTCTAGATGGTCTAAAGGTTGGCCATGGTGTAACGCTACGTACATACGAACTGCTAAACAAGTTCCGATGAACACACACAAGAAATTCAGGTTGTACGTTGCGAGCGCAGCAGCATATTCGAGCTCATGAACATTTATTCTCACATGTGCAGACTAACATGAGATCGAAGGAACATCGGATTCACACACGCAAAGGTACACATGCAGACATACACGCAAGGGCATCAAACGAATACGCCGCACAGCCAGACCACCCGCCATATGCAAACGCGCGCCGCCAATCCCGTGTATATAGTCCTAGTACATTCACCGGTTTTCACGTAGATACCGGTGGAGAAACTAATGTCATGCTCGGTTCCAAAATAAACATTTAGAGATTAAGGGTTCTTTTAGGCTGCACCGAATCGTATTCCTGGAGTACAGTGATGTGTTAACTAAACCCGCCTAATCATTTGCATTTGTAAGAAAACAGGGGGGCTACCCGTTACATGTACCGTTATATATATATATATATATATATATATATATATATATATATATATATATACTATCAAAAAACACAGTGACAAACATAGGATTTATTCTGACGTTTCGGCTGGAGGCCAGCCTTTTTCAAAGATGAAGGTTTCTCATGGGCGCATGGTCTTATACACTTCACGAACATGCATAGTGGGGGGTGGAAAGGGGGGAGCTCACAAAAAAATAAAATAATATAAAAGAAGGGGCGGGGGGCAGTCGGCCAGTCCAAGACGTCATCTTGGACTGGCCTCTGCTTCCTGGACACACATCTGTATCCCCCCCCGCCCCTTCTTTTATTTTATTTTATTTTTTTGTGAGCTCCCCCCTTTCCACCCCCCACTATGGATGTTCGTGAAGTGTATAAGACCATGCGCCCATGAGAAACCTTCATCTTTGAAAAAGGCTGGCCTCCAGCCGAAACGTCAGAATAAATCCTATGTTTGTCACTGTGTCTTTTTGATAGTATATTTATCCCGATAGCCAGGAAGAACTTTTTTTAGATATATATATATATATATATATATATATATATATATATATATATATATATATATATAGCAACTAAAACACCCGCTGGTTGCGGTTAATAAATAGTAACTATGCAACAAAGGCAGTAACTGCAACAGTTAATAACATTTTCTTTGGCGTTACTATTTATTTGCCATCTTTTTTAAAGTGTTTTTTTCTTTATTTTACTCAGATGCCTCAATCGCCCACTGAGCAGAAAAATACCGATGTAGGACAGTAGAAGACAAATTTCAAGGGATTGTCGGGCCAAGTAATGTCGTCCTTATATACTGTAAATATTACTGATTATTTTCTCAACATTTGTCATTTCCTATATCTATTGTGCATTTTATTCTTTCATTATATATTTAAAATTAGGTGACATCAATTATTTCTGTAATAATTCATTTCAGCCCGTTAAATTTTACATCCTTTAATTTACCAGTTAGCCCAAGTGACATGTACTTGTTATTAAGGTACAGAAAACCAAGGCTACAATTCTGAAAAAGAAAACGTATGTCAGAGATGTCACATTTGTAAACAGGACAAAGGGGCTACTTTACAGGAGCTCCATTTCGTAGCTGGGCTTTGTTACGCTCGTCTCCGGACGCACCTGACTATTACGCGGACTGAGTTATCCCTATAATTCCATTCACGACATCAGCATGTCCACTTTCACGGAGGCCAACGCCTGTCCTCCAGCTGTCAACGCAAAAGTAGACGTCCGGCACGCGAACAAAAGGTAAATCGCGGCCAAAAACTTCAGTCATGCCCTTGTCTCCCAATGCTGGAAAGCACTGTCTCTTCGGCCTCCCGGTAGGGCTGACGACGGCGCCGGCTAAGTGGCCATCCGTGGCGCCTCTATAGGCGGTGCACCTGGCGCATAGTGGGCCGACAGCGTTAAGGAACTAAAGTCATGTGTGGCCTGAAGGAGTTGTGTAAAGAAGTTATACCCCTGACACACGGGCATGCTAAAGTACTTTAGGTAAGGGGACATCTACCGGAAAGGAGTTCATGCCCAGTGACACACGACAATGGAGTATCTCCTTCCCGGCAAAGTTCCTTTGCAGTAAGGTAGATCGGCGATCTACTTTTCGAGCGTAAAGGCGTATACTCTCGACAACAGCGTACACGACCCGTAAACGGGAGAGAACTTTTCACAAAATTACAACACCCCGCAACTATTTTCTTGCCTTGCGTATAAGCTTTAGCTTTTAGCCGTGTAATGAGACTTGTCGGGCCGCAAAGATTTATTTTTACCGCACTCTCGAACGCTCACATCACCGCCATGCGGGATTCCGGCATTCATTATCTTTTTCGTCGCGGCGTGAAACGAACCATCAACATTATTAGCCATCAGCAATAAAGACGTTATTTTTACGATCCACAATCGCTAAACGTAATTAAATGTGGTACTTTTGAAAAATGTTCACTATCTTGCTGCTTTAACAAGGAGCGCCATTTTTTTGCAGCGTTCTTCTTAGGAACCACCTAAAGAAGTTCACGTGCTGCCGTGTGTCATCGGCGCAACTACTTTCTGCAGAGGGTCCTTTAGAGTAGAAAAAGGGGTTCACTACAAAGGACTTTACTTTCGCCCGTCTGTCAGGGGTATTAGACTGTCTGGCAGCGGACAAGTCTCATGGAGTCGCTTATAGGCACGCCTAATGTTAATATACAGGGCTGTGAAGAAGTGATTGATTGATTGGTGGGTTTGTGGGTTTAAAGTCCAAAACCAGCTATGATTATGAGAGACGCCGTTGTGGTGGTCACCGGAAATTTTGACCACCGGGTGTTCCTTAACGTGCACTGATAGGGCACAGCATATGGGCCTCAACATTTCGCCGCCATCGAAATGCAGGCGCGGTGGCAAGGATTCGATGCCGGGATTCTCGGATCCGCCGCCGACTACCATAGCCACTAGACCACCATGGCGGGGTTGTGGTTAAGTGAAAAGACACGAAACGAACCTCTACAACTTACTACAATGAACGAACGTGGCGAAGAAACTAAGCACTGTAATGCATAAGACAACCACGCGTATGGCCATTGTTATGCATTTTCTCTGGCCCTTTGAAGACGTACACCAGTGATGAACACGGTTAACTCGTTCAGGATATCTGACTGCGCGCCAATAAAACCGTCGCATTGTAACAGAAATAAAAGGATAGCAATGCAACCATACTACACATTCTAGTAGCATAATACATTTGAGATTATAATCTCGGCCATCAAACGCTACGTAGGAAATTCAAGGGAATGTCGTGGTGGGCATCTTCTGTCGAATTTGTCGGGGTTACGAGTATTTAATCGTCGTATATAATATAATAATTGGGATTTAGGTGGTAAGTTATTGGGCACGCTGCAGTGGAGTACTCCGGAAACTGACCACATGGGGTTATGTAACTAGCGCTGGTTAAATACAGTACATTGGCCTCTAGCAGTTCTCCCTTCATCAAAAAAAAAAATCGGCTGTACTGACCAGGATCGAAGCCGCCTCTTTAAGATAGTTGTCGCAACCTTTGGTGAAGATAAAAAATACAGGGTTTCTCCACCGTGTACCGACCAGGCAAGGATGTGTACCTGTATATCTGGGCTGGTATACAGCTCGTTGGGCCACTTCCCGCTGGGGGGCTTCGTCGCTGGTGTGTGCTGCTTCTGCGTTGCGTGGATTACACAGGGTGCCCTTTTCGAGCACCTCCTTGATGAGCGGGTCACACGTAGCGTCCAGGAACAGTCGTGTCCAGCATCCACCGCACCTGTGATAAGCGCATTCGTGGCATATGTGTGGATTCTAGCCCCTCCAAAATAGTTTCCAGTCACGCAAAGAATTCCAATTTTCGTGCCTTCGGCGTTAGCCATATTCATGCAGAGGGAAATATCACAAACGCATAGCTACACACGTCTCCGAAGCATGTCCACTGAGGGCAGGAGTAAAAATATACAGGGCGCTAGCCTATCCCGAATGCATGTGCAACCTCCAGACATAGAAGGTGCTTACGAAAGTTATTAGAAATACAAAAAGAAGCCCAGTTAGAATTTAAAAAAATGAGTTAGTTTCGTACGGAAACAGTGCATCCATCAACATCAGTAATCGCTACATCAAAAGCTATTGACTCCCCCCCCTCTCTCTCTTTTACTTACTAATAACACTATTTAAACTAATACGACTGCTTCTCGGGAACTTGGTGCGAATGAGTACACATGATAACACTGCGCGGACACGAGCGACTTAAAGGGGTGCCGACACGGAGATTTCCGTCTGATGTTTTTTGCAGCAATACGTAGCTGAAGATTCGTTAGCCATAACACTGCACACCAATTGCTCCAGCGCGTGTCAGATAATTATTTACGGCCTGTTTATTACCCACCAGTTTCACTTTAGGTTTGGAAGAGCTCAAAAGACGACAAGGCGCCCGGTGGAACTGGCGCCATCTAGCGCTCGCAATGGGGTAAACGAGTTCGACCACGTGAGCACATATAACTGCGATGCACTTCCGCAAGATAACCGACGCGTGCTCGTTTTCTTTCCCCATCATTAAAGCACGTTTTCTAAGCATGTCGAGCATGGCAACACGCCCTTTTTGTGTGTTCCTAATAAAATCAATTGGTAGTTGGCGCGCGTGTGTTGGTGCTGGCATCTCCCCCGCTGCCACACTTTCAGTTTTTTATGTCTGTCGTTTCAGCGCCCTGCAATCATGTGTACTATTACCAGCAAACCCGCTGAAGGCAGACGTAATTTTCAGGCGCGACATTCCGCTGCGTGAAGTTGGCAGCAACGTGACACGTGACATTTCGTTGCGTGATTTTGGCATTATGTGATTTTGGCAATCATGTGATATTTCATTACGGGATTTTGCAGGAACATGTCACAACGAATTACGTGACGTTGGCGGATTCATGTCTCGTGACATTGCGTTACATGATTTTGCCAGAACGGCCACATGACATTTCGTTATGTTATTTTCGCGGGAGCATGTCACTTCATATTTGGGCACGTCATTATGGGCGAACCGGCCACGTGAATTTTCGTTACGTGATTGTGGCGGGAACGCGTAACTTGAGATTTCTTTGTGATATGGGGAACGTGACACCGCGTTACCTGATTTTGGCAAAAACATATCACGTGACATTTCCTTGTGATTGGGAATATATGACACATGACACTGCGTTACCCGATTTTGGGGGTATATGACACGTGACAGTGCATTACGTGATTTCGGCAAAACATAGGTGACATTTCTTTACGTGATTTTAGCGGGAACATGTCACGCGACATTTCGTTAAGTGATTTTGTGGATAGTTGACACATGACATTGTGTTCCGCGATTTCGGAAAGATATCACGTGAGAATTCTTTACGTTTTTCTTGGGTGTAAGCCTGCCACTAGCAAGGCGCGTTTATTATTATTTTTTTTATAACACTCGGCGACGGGCGACGTCGGTCAGCGGGGCGCGTTTCGCGGCATCGGCTTTTCGTTTGTCGTACCCCGGCCGTATCCGTTAATTTTCTTTACTTTCATCATATGTGTCCTCCGCGTCTTCTGGGGACTCGGGCACCCCGCTGCGGGGCTGTGAGGGGGGATGCTTGGACGGTGATCGCGGCAGGGACGCAGGCGGACCCCAGATGGCCTGGACCTTTAGGATGCCCCGCGGCGCTCCAGGTGTACGTGTATACACGACCTTGTGAGCGCCCGCGCGCGCATGGAGGAAGCGGGCGGTGGTTCGGAAGGCAGATCTTCCGAAATTGACGGACGAGCTGATATGGTAGCCCACTCCCAATGCTCCGCACCGCGGAGAGACAAAGCTTCCACCCCTCTTGCCTGAACGGAGGCCCGGGTGGGCCCCTTTTGTGCGTGAGCACGCAGCGATAGCGGCACTTCGGTCGTTCTGCTAACCGCACCTCGGGCGTCATTACGACGACCTGGGGCGGCTACGCTGAATGTGGCGTCGGCATGCAACATGCCGGTGGTGACAGCCACGGAGACGCGCGAGCCGTTTGTTGTTCGCTGTCGGAAACGCCTGTTTTTGGTCACTGGGCTGTGGCCCGCGCGTGCCGCGGGATGGCTTTGGTTCAAGCGTTCCTTCCTCGCACGCCGTGGGGTAGCATGCGTCTAAGCAGAGCGGGGTGCCGATTAAACGGGTCTGAGTAAGAGCCAGTACGGCTCGGCTTGTTGGGATAACCAGAAGCAGGCGCGCGGACGGTCCAACTTCCCCATGGGAAGGTTTTCTTCAAATAATAACTCTTTCGGGCGAATCTTTTGGGCTCCTGCTTGTTTCCGGTAACAGCGCCCGAGCAGACGCGACACGTGCGCAAGTAACGCGTTTCACGTGCGCCATATCTTTACCATCGCCCTTCGACCTTGGGTGGCATGGTCTGCTTTTTATGTGTGTGTCTTGTTTAGTGCAGATGAATATGTTTTTTTTATTATTGTACAAACATACCCCTCTCACCGTCAACAGACTGGGTGGTGATTTCACCAATTGGACCGCCCCAATTGAGGAGGCGGGACAAAAGGTGGAATCGCTGCCCAATGCCAGAGCGAAGTGAATATGATTCGCCGGCGGAGACGTTAAGGCGGAGCGGTTGTGGTAATAAAGATGGCTCCGCCATGTGACGGGGGAGGCTGAACGGGTGGAAAAAGTGCTACGCACTGCCGGCTACGCCGGAGTAGGGTCGCCCTACGTGTTGTTCAGCTTCAACTTTATTTTTTATGTACCAGTCAACTCCCTGTATTCCCTTTTTGTATACTATACTGTAAATACAAGTTTTCATTTCCATTTCTTTAAACTGAAGTCTCTGAGCCCGTTCTTCATTCGCTTCACGTTTGCCCGCGAGCCTATCGCCGCCATACCAGCGGCAGCCAGCTCCTTCCCAACTCGCCCATGCCGTCTCGGACGGTGCGTTTAGGACGCCGAGCGGGGAGCTGGAATCTCGGAGGACCTTCGACACCACGGTCTCAACTTTACTGGCGCAGTCGACAGGATGGGCTCGCTGGGCGAAGAGCGAAGAGACGGAGAAATTGAAGGCATCACAGCAAGACGGCTTCGACTGGCAGCACCTCCGGTGACTGCCGCCAGTGCAGCCCTTCGACTGGGGACGCGGCGGAAGCCAGCACATCCCATCGCCATCTACGACGGCGACGAGGCACGGCTGGTTTAAGGCAGTCCTCGACAAGGCATCCTCAGCAGCTTGCTGTATCAACCGTCAAGGCTCATGGGTGAACCACCGACAGCAGTGACGGAGATCGACTTCGAAACTGAGTGAGTTGCTTCGGCTCCATTTTCTCCCGCTCCTGTTGTCGTGTTCGAGCCGAGGGGATGTCATTTGAAATGACAGGAATTAATTCCAGTGCCGTGTGGCCGTATTTGGCGCACGTAGACTATGAGTTAGGGCGAACTCGTGAGCTCACAGATAAGGAAATGGAGCTAAATTTGATGCTGGCTCAGGAGCGCCGCAGACAGTTGCAACTCCTGATAGAGTTGGCAAAATTGAAGCAGGCGAAAGCTTCGCGTGCGGAGCTGGTAGGCGAGGTAGTAGAGTGCAGGACGCACTCTGAGCCCGCTGCGAACTCGTTAGCAGCGGGAAAGGCAACAGTGTCGGAGAGCGTATTGCGAACAGAGCAGGAATGCGCCGCCTCGTCAGAGCCCGAGAAGCAAATGCCGGGTGTGTTGCTCACGACACAGGCGGCTGGTCGCAGTGAGGTGCCGTGCTCTGACGTCGTGGCCGGGGATAGTCCCGATACTGCACCTCTGTGTTCGCAGTGCGTGGAAAACGAGACGCATGCTACATTAACGGCAACGCGGACTGCCGGACTTGAGACAGAGCTAGGCTCTGATCTCATAGCGGAGGCGAATGCTCGGGAGGATGCTGCTTCTCCGAAGCAGTATCAGGAGGTATCCGAATTGCAGGTGTCGTGCCCGAGCTTCGACCCCCTTGGCAATAGCAGTTGCGGTGAGGTAGCGATGATCGCGTCATCGCCGAGTGCAGGGGCAGTTGTTGAAAGCAGCCTAGTGCAACGACTGCGCGGCGGAAATTGTGATGCGGACCGCGTGTCAGTGGCACATTCGGTGGCTTCCTCGTTAGAGCCCGTTGACACCGTTGTCGCAACGCCGGTGGCTGCTGCATGTGAGCTGCCCGAATTAAACGAGGGGCTGCGGAGTAAATTAGCCCAGATAGGACATAGCGTAGCTGCGGCAGTGGAGGCAAGCGCCGACAGGTTGGAGACTAGAACCTTGCGGCGTGGGCGATCGCAGGCACACTGCGGGGACAGCAGCCCCCACGTCCCCCAGGCGCATTCGTTGCTGGCAAACAATGGTTTGCGTCAGTCCGCCGATGATATGGGAGGCTCTTTGGGCACTGTCGCCGCGACTGAGCCGACGCTAAGAGTGAGAGCGACAATTATGGCCACTCTGGACTATCGAAGCCTCTGCAGTCACTGTTTATGTGGGCTAGCTATCGGGATGTTGCACGCACCGGCGAGAGCTTGCCCTGCTGGGGTGACAGGTGTATACAAGTGGATGGCCCATGGTTACATGTTTAATTTTAGATTCCCGGTGAATTGTTTTGATCCAGGAGGTGAAGAAATTTAACGCTAATCCTTGGGCACCCCTAACGTTGCAGGTTATCCGGCAACGACAGCGCTAGCTGAACAGGTTTTATTATCTATAAGGGGTAGCATTGTTTGCATTGTGGCTCGACCGCGATCAGCAGAGAGCGGTGGGGCTGGAGCAACTTCATTGTGTGGGTGAAGTGCCGAACTATGTGGACACCGTGCGCCACCGAGCACTGAACATTGACCACTATGCGTTTCCGTGGTGGACATTACCCTGTAGTGGTGTTTTTTTTATGTGTGTTCTTTGGGAACTGTATTATACGCATGGTCTTTGATGAGGTTGCCTGCTGGTGTTTTATGATTTTATTTCTTTCCTTTTCGATTTTTTTTTTGTTGTTGTGGCAGTGAGATTATGTGCTTGTCATGCTGTGAGCGGAGCAGGCCTAGTGGCAGTCCCGTACAGTTTGGTTACCCTTGTGGATTCTATTTTTTCTAGCTCGCATGAGTGTATCGCACTTGCCAGGGTTGATTGGTGTGCATGACACATTATCAACGGCGGTGGAGCGCAGTGTTTTGCGTGTTAGATGAACTTGTGCTGCGAACAATGCTTCTATTTTGTTTATTGTATATCTATTTTTTACATTTGGCCAACGTCATTCTTTGATTCGCTAGACAATGAGTCTGTCGCTGCGGGAAAGGGAGGTTATCGCAAGCTATGTGCGCGGGTAGCGTAGTTGCGGTTGTGTTTGCCTCCCTCTGGTTTCTGCGCCTTCTAGCGATAATGGCGGCCGGCTTTTCTTGGTGTTCCCGCTTCGGCAACGCTGTAACCAAGTCGTTGCGAAGTCTTGGGTGGGGGGTGTAAGCCTGCCGCTAGCAAGGCGCGTTTATTATTATTTTTTTTATAACACTCGGCGACGGGCGACGTCGGTCAGCGGGGCGCGTTTCGCGGCATCGGCTTTTCGTTTGTCGTACCCCGGCCGTATCCGTTAATTTTCTTTACTTTCATCATATGTGTCCTCCGCGTCTTCTGGGGACTCGGGCACCCCGCTGCGGGGCTGTGAGGGGGGATGCTTGGACGGTGATCGCGGCAGGGACGCAGGCGGACCCCAGATGGCCTGGACCTTTAGGATGCCCCGCGGCGCTCCAGGTGTACGTGTATACACGACCTTGTGAGCGCCCGCGCGCGCATGGAGGAAGCGGGCGGTGGTTCGGAAGGCAGATCTTCCGAAATTGACGGACGAGCTGATATGGTAGCCCACTCCCAATGCTCCGCACCGCGGAGAGACAAAGCTTCCACCCCTCTTGCCTGAACGGAGGCCCGGGTGGGCCCCTTTTGTGCGTGAGCACGCAGCGATAGCGGCACTTCGGTCGTTCTGCTAACCGCACCTCGGGCGTCATTACGACGACCTGGGGCGGCTACGCTGAATGTGGCGTCGGCATGCAACATGCCGGTGGTGACAGCCACGGAGACGCACGAGCCGTTTGTTGTTCGCTGTCGGAAACGCCTGTTTTTGGTCACTGGGCTGTGGCCCGCGCGTGCCGCGGGATGGCTTTGGTTCAAGCGTTCCTTCCTCGCATGCCGTGGGGTAGCATGCGTCTAAGCACAGCGGGGTGCCGATTAAACGGGTCTGAGTAAGAGCCAGTACGGCTCGGCTTGTTGGGATAACCAGAAGCAGGCGCGCGGACGGTCCAACTTCCCCATGGGAAGGTTTTCTTCAAATAATAACTCTTTCGGGCGAATCTTTTGGGCTCCTGCTTGTTTCCGGTAACAGCGCCCGAGCAGACGCGACACGTGCGCAAGTAACGCGTTTCACGTGCGCCATATCTTTACCATCGCCCTTCGACCTTGGGTGGCATGGTCTGCTTTTTATGTGTGTGTCTTGTTTAGTGCAGATGAATATGTTTTTTTTATTATTGTACAAACATACCCCTCTCACCGTCAACAGACTGGGTGGTGATTTCACCAATTGGACCGCCCCAATTGAGGAGGCGGGACAAAAGGTGGAATCGCTGCCCAATGCCAGAGCGAAGTGAATATGATTCGCCGGCGGAGACGTTAAGGCGGAGCGGTTGTGGTAATAAAGATGGCTCCGCCATGTGACGGGGGAGGCTGAACGGGTGGAAAAAGTGCTACGCACTGCCGGCTACGCCGGAGTAGGGTCGCCCTACGTGTTGTTCAGCTTCAACTTTATTTTTTATGTACCAGTCAACTCCCTGTATTCCCTTTTTGTATACTATACTGTAAATACAAGTTTTCATTTCCATTTCTTTAAACTGAAGTCTCTGAGCCCGTTCTTCATTCGCTTCACGTTTGCCCGCGAGCCTATCGCCGCCATACCAGCGGCAGCCAGCTCCTTCCCAACTCGCCCATGCCGTCTCGGACGGTGCGTTTAGGACGCCGAGCGGGGAGCTGGAATCTCGGAGGACCTTCGACACCACGGTCTCAACTTTACTTTGGGGTACATATCACGTCACCTTGTTTTCCGTGATTTTGGCAAGAACATATACCGTGACATTTCGTAACATCATTCTGGGGCAACATGTCATGTGATGTTGTGTTGCGTGAATTTGGCAAAAACATATTACGTGACATATCGTTAGTTGATTTTGCAGCATATCACGTGACATTTCGTTACGAGATTTCTGCGGCAAATGACATTTGGCCTTGTGTTATATGATTTTGGCTGAAACATGTAACGTGACATTTCATTACATGAATTTCGGGGAGACATGGGACATGACATTGCGTTACGTGAATTTGCCAGAAACACGTCACCTGAAATGCCGTTACGTGGTGTTCGGAGAAACATGCCACGTCACATGTTTCTCCCGTCATTTAGGTGATGGGTGATTTCATTACGTGATTTTAGCGCGAACATATCACGGTAAATTGCGTTACGTGATTTTAGCGCACATGTCACGTGACGTTTGGTTACGTGATTTTTGGGGAACACGTCAGTTGCGATTGCGTTACGTGATTGTTCCAGAAAGATGTCACGTGAAAATGTGTTTCGTGTATTTCGCGAGATATAAAGAGACATTGCATTATGTCAGTTTCGCGGGAATATGTCAGGCGACTCTGCTCTACGTTCTTTTGGGTGATTACGTGACATGTTGCCATCAAAGTCACCTGACATGTTTCCACCGAAATAATTTGCGGAGTGTCCCGCGACATATTCCCCCCCAAATATCACATGCGTATCAATTGTCCTGTTTCAGTAAACTACAGGCCAAATTCGCTGTGGTCTCGCATTGCGAGTCCTAGTGGAATTTGCGTGCATTTTTTTAAAGCTAATAGAACGTGGGACAGAAAACCGGCAAGAATTAGTTCCAGCAGCTGTAATAATAAATATTCCCATTTCCCGCGTAGTTTCCAACGAGGACTAAAAACCTGAAATTGGTCTGTACCTGCATAAGTCACGTGCTCCGCTGCAGCGGATTGCGACGGCTGTCTGGTGCGGGCCTCGTAGCCTTCCGGGAGATGCTTGTCTAGTGCTGCACTCAGACAGGGTCTCCTTGGCGACCACGAAGCCTAGGAGCTTGCCATCAGCTCCCGGAAACAGTCTTGCTCGATGCCCAGCGAAGCTGTCCCAATCAAGTCCCAGGACCTCGGTCAACGGCGTCACAATAATCTCCACGTTCCTTGGAAACATGGCGTCGATTGCAAATATCTCAGGCACGTGCGGCAGGTCCTCTTCGGCTTCCCCTGAAGGCGTGACAAGATGGGTACACCAAGGCATCTCGTAGGACGACACGGCCATGGAGAAGCTAGAAGCGCAACTGCGCAAGAGGTCACTAATTGCTGGACAGTTAAGTTAATCGATTAGAGCAATGGGCAGTAGGCCTAACCTGTTGGCTAGCTGTTGAGGTGGCATGAAATGCGTACAGTGCAAACAGGTTCGCGTTCGGAAGAGCAATGACGAATCTTCCACGCCGCGTGAGCGCGCGAGAGCGTGGCCCCGTGTGGTTTCTTCTTTTTCCTCTTCGATATTTATGTTCATGCACGAACCGCCTTTTATATTTTTTGGTTGACTGCTTCATCCAGGCTGCAAAAGTAGCTCAGTGTGGAAGATTGCGCAGAGACAGCCAAATTAACGATTACAGCTCAAATCTGATTTCTTACGATGTAGCTGTGGTGTTGCAACGTGACTTGTTTCAGTTTCGATTTCCTGTCAAGTAGACGTGTGGCGCCTCGTGCGGCAACGATGTTAGTAGGCGCCGCCAAGGGTGCTAAAGAGGCATCTTGTATATACATGTACAATAAAAGCGTGTGGAGGTGACTTGAGCAGGTCGGTGTTGTGTCGCCGCCGCGGCCGTCCAAGACGCCGGCGACGAAGATGAATGGTACCACGCCGCACTTAATGATGATACGAAGAGTGTCTTTATTATATGTACAAGCGATTACATAATACTGACAGCACCGCCGGGGGGTAGGAGAATGTAACTGAAAACGAAAACGGAACAGAAACGGCGACACCACATCTCGCCCCTTGTTTGACAAGAGGTGATAGTGTACAGGGAAGAAAGAAAAAAGAACACTCAGCTCGCGTGGCTGCACAATTGCATACGTATATCACATCGTCTCACCTCTTGAAATAGAAGAGTGCCAGAAATGAACATAGGAAGAAAAGACTGAAGAATACTCAAAGGACAGTAATTCACCGCAATCACATAAACACACAAAAACATGAACTCGCAATGCACTTCCAGCGCTTCCGTGGCCGGCGAGGCATTCGAAGAACTGGCGGAAGTTGAATACCGTATCATTTGCAGGAGGAAGGGGTAGCTCCAGCACTGCACACGATTAGTCAGGCGCAGCGACACACTTTTTAGCTGACGCGAACAGTTCGCACGATGGAGCGAACATGAGCGATACTGCATGAGGACTGGACACGTCAGTCGAGTGTTCAGAAAGTGCCTGTATAGAGCACTGTGGCTCGGACACGTACTCTGTGCTCGGAATACGCTCATGATGGCTGCGCACCGCAGCCGTTGGACAGGTGCCTGAAGGGCAACGCCACCAGGGGAGGTTGGCGAAGATGCATGAATAAGAATAGCGTCCGACTGCAGTACTGTAACTGTATTCGTCGCTGTCGACGGGCCAAGAATTGAAGAAGCTGGCGGATCCCAGGACGACCGGCAGACTTTGGGGAAGTGCCCGCGCTTCCCGCGCCGTGCACAAGTGTGGCTCCGGGCAGGGCAGGCATCGGTATCGGCCCAGTGCTCGGCTTGTCTTCGATGCTGCGCCCACGACAGCTCCAGGACAAACTGCACAACTCCAACGCTGCTCCACCTTGTTCTGCATAACCCCAAGTTAGTTAATGCTTGATTAGTGATTGTAGACGGTTTAATCATCATGTCGGTCTCGAACGCGCTACTACGACTCGAAAGCAAGTCATTTACGGCTCGAACCTCCGTAGACAAATTAAGGTGGAATATGATGCGCTCAGATATGGTAAGATGGATGGGTAAGAGGACTGGACACGTCAGTCGAGTGTTCAGAAAGTGCGTGTATAGAGCCCTGTGGCTCGGACACGTACTCTGTGCACGGAATAGGCTCATGATGGCTGGGCACCGCAGCCGGGCATTGGACGGTGCCTGAAGGGCGTCTCCACCAGGGGAGGTCGGTGAAGATGGATGAATAGGAATAGCGTCCACTTGGAGTACTCTAACTGTATTCGTCGCTGTCGACGGGCCAAGAATTGAAGAAGCTGGCGGATCCCAGGACGACCGGCAGACTTTGGGGAAGTGCCCGCGCTTCCCACACTGCGCCCAAGTGCGGCTCCGTAGGCCGGTTAAGGTGGAATATGATGCGCTCAGATATAGTAAGATGGATGGGTTATTTTAAAGTTTGGCTACACCTTAATATGAACTAGCTCAGTTTTAACCGTGAAGCTGTTTAAGCTATTAGCGAAACTGGAAAATCTGCATAAAACTATGATAAGTTGTGTAATGCTTGCACAACCATCCGAAGCAATATTAAAGCCAATTAGAGCTTCCTAGGACTAGTAAGGTAAGGCGTTGTTAAGCTGTCTAGTTCGATCAAGCCTATTTAAGACTGATTAAGCGAAGCCTAGTTCAGACAGGACTAATCCAACACATCCGAAATGAACTAATTCAACCTTAATTAGGCTATGACAAATAGTATTTGTCATGATACTATTTGTCGTGTCCTAAATAAGGTTGACTTAGGGTGCATATTATTGTGTTGTCACACTTTAAATTAACCCATCCATCTTACCATATCTGAGCGCATCATATTGCACATTAATCTGTCTACGGAGGGTCGAGTTGTAAAGGTCTTCCTATCGAGTCGTAGTAGCGAGTTCGAGACCGACATGATGACTAACCCGTCTACAATCACTAATCAAGCATTAACTAACTTGGGGTTATGCGGGACAAGGTGGAACAGCGTTGGAGTTGTGTTGTTTATCCTAAAGCTGTCGTGGGCGCAGCATAGAAGACAAGCAGCGCTCTGGGCCGATTCCGGTGCTTGCCCTGCTCGGAGTGTTCTTTTTTTATTTCTTTCCTGTATACACTATCACCTCTTGTCAAACAAGGGCGGAGGGATGTGGTGTCGCCGTTTCGGTTCCGTTTTCGTTTTCAGTTACATTCTCCTCCCCCATGTGGTGCTGTATAGTCTCGTGTAATCGCTTGTACATATAATAAACACGCTGTTCATCTCAACGCTAAGTGCGGCGTGGTACCGTTCTTCTTCCGCGCCGACGCCCTGCACGACCGCGGCGCCGACACAAAACCTACCTCCTAAAGTCGCCTCCACACGCTTTTATTGCACATGTATATACAAGATGCATCTTTAGTACCTTTCGCGGCGCCTACTACCATCGTTTCCGCACGACGCGCCACACGTCTACACATTATGTCTTTACGACAAGGGGAACTACGAAGCAATAACCGAAGACCTTAACACCTTCCTTCTCGTGTACAAATCAGTGTTTCATACTCGTACAATACATGAAAACTGGTCAATATTCAAAAATAAATTATGAGCCCTCACTAACATGTTCATTCTGAGGGTTACCTTTCATACCAATCACAATAAGCCTTGGTTTTCCGTACATTTAAAACGGCTAGAAAATAAAAAGAAACAGCTGTTCCGTTCGGCCAAACGCAGTGGCTCCCAGAGCGGTTGGGAAAGATACATCGAAGTGGAAAAATTATATCTACTTCAGATCCGCAACGCCAAGCATTCATTTTATCACCATGACTTGCCGAAGCTACTAACCACCAACCCCAGGCAGTTCTAGCAAGTTTTAAACCCAAAACACACTCATGGCATCACACTGATTAACGACGCGCACGAAACAGTCACAGACCATGAGCGTGTGGAATTCTTTAACAGCGCATTCGCATCTGTCTTTATGAAAGAGCTTGAACGCACCTTCTAATTCGCTATCAGTTAACATTGAAGCATTCATGGCAGCTATCACGATTGTCGAAGAAGGCATTGCATCCGTAATTGACAACATGAAACTTTCATCATCAGCCGGTATGGACTCAATTAATTCCAAGCTACTGAAAAATGCTAGATCGATTTGTGCTGCATATTTATCCTTCATTTTTTCACGGTCGCTCACCTCAGGAATCATTCCAGACGACTGGAAAATGGGTAAGATCCTTCTGGTATACAAAGCAGGTAAGAAAAATTCCCCCTTGAACTATCGCCCCATTTCATTAACCAGTGTACCCTGTAAATCATGGAACATGTCATCTATTCTCAAATCATAAATTTTTTGGACTCCTGTAATTTTTTCCATCCATCACAGCACGGATTCCGTAAAGGCGTCTCCTGCGAAACACAATTAGCACTCTTTCTTCACGAAATGCACACTAACCTTGACCGTAGCGTACAGACCGACGTAATTTTTCTAGACTACGCAAAAGCATTCCCTCACCGCCGCCTCTTGCTAAAACTTTCACACCTGCCCTTTCACCCTAGTATTCTTCAGTAGACCGAACAGTTTCTCACTACGGCACCGCAGCGAAAACGGCGCACTTAAATATGCTGCTTTTCCAGGCGATTCTCTCCTGTGTCCTGCCCTGCTTCAACTTGGCTTCGACTTCAAATGCTTGGATTAATAGCCGAACGGATCTACTGGCGCCTGCAGCATCGGATCTACCCGTGCAGCCAAGTTCATTCGACATCACGAGCCTCGCCAAGCAACCCTGGTCGTACAGTGACGCGTCCGTTGGGATGTGCACCGCAGCGAACACATATATACGCCCACCGAGACCAACCTTCCTTGGGCACGGCACCGCAGCGAAAACGGCGCACTTAAATATGCTGCTTTTCCAGGTTAGATATTTCGCTAATGCTTCATGTTGCAAAAGCAATGACTACTGTCTTGTTGCGTTGTCGTGCCCACCTGAACTTTGCAGTGCTATGAAACGAGTGTTATCTTGCCTGTCAACTGTGCACTCAGCGTACTTAGGGTTGTTGCTTGTGTTGTCGGGTGACGTCGAGTTAAATCCCGGGCCTGGAGCCAAAATGGAAAATATGTTGAGTAGTGTTTTGTCGACTGTGCAGCTCATAGAAGCTGATTTGAGAAGCATATCGGATAGAGTGTCAGTACTCGAAGGTAATACCGGTTCTCCTACATTTGAGCCCAAATCGGATAGTGCGGTACTCGATACAGTGCGTCGAATTGAAGCTACTCAAACTGCTTTACTTGAGGAGGTCAGGGGCATAAAACAAGGCCATATAAACACGAACGCTGAGGTAAAGCTTCTTTCAGAGAGGGTGTCGAAGCTGGAAGGCAGTCTACACTCCTCAAATACCACAGATGCCACTTCGAGTTCCGCTATGTCCTCCATCTCTAAGAAACTCGTGGAAATCACATCCAGATGTGATGACACGGAAAACAGACTCAGGCGCTGTAACTTGCTATTTTTTGGAATAGAAGATGATGAAAACGAGGACTGGAATGCATCTGAGCAGAAGGTGATTAAATTTTGCTCGGAGAAACTACAGAAGAATACAAGTGCCGCGCAATTTGAACGAGTTCACAGACTTGGTCGCTTTGCTGTTGGCAAACACCGGCCTATAATAGCAAAATTTGCTTTTTTCAAAGATAAGCAGAGCGTTCTTGCTTCAGCTTATAAACTAAAGGGATCGACATTTTCAGTACGTGAAGATTTCTCTTTACCCACGCTACAAGCCAGAAGAAAGCTAATCGAATTTGCCAAAAATGAAAACAAGCCCTACAAGCTCGTCGTTGATCGTCTGCGCATGGGCGATAAAACGTACATATATGATAGTGCTACTCACGCAGTCAAGCTGTCTGCTAGATAGCTGAGGCATAGGCGTGCGCATGTCTCTAGAGAAATTCGGAGTAAATCTGCACCGGCTGTGTGTGTTTCCTTTACTAACATTCGCAGTTTACTGCGCAAGCGTGATCTCATTTGTTCATTCTTAGAAGATAGCCTAACTGATGTCCTCCTGCTCACTGAAACATGGCTTACTCAGGATATTGATGACAGCGAAATTCTTCACGGGAATGCCGATTATAACGTCTTCCGGCGTGATCGTCAAAGCAAACGTGGGGGAGGTGTCCTTATTGCTATAAAAAAATGGATACCTACTTTTGTCATCGATACAAACTCAAACTTAGAAATTGTCTGGGTCGCGTGCACGATTTGTGCCACTAAAATACTAGTAGGCGTATGTTACCGTCCTCCCGATTCTGAACCATCATTTATAGATCACCTTCGCAGCAGCACCACATTAGCTATTGAGAAATGCCGCACTAATAATGTCTATCTGTTTGGTGACTTCAATTTACCACAAATTGACTGGACCAATTGTTCATCCACCTCAAAAATGTCTCTTGACTTTGTGAATTTTGCCCTTGATTTTAATTTCGCTCAAATAATCAACCAGCCAACACGGGGCAATAATATTTTGGATTTATTACTTACCTCAGATCCTGATAATGTAGGTGAAATCTCTTGCCTTGAAGGGTTTAGTGACCATAAGCTCGTTCAATTATCAATAAACATTCCTCTCAAAGTTGCGGGTAAAACTAAAAAAGTGATTAGAGACTACAGTAAGGCCAATTATAGTTGTATGAATTCTGACTTGGAAGAATTCTATCACAGCACATTCTTGCCCTCATTGCCAAGTCGTACCGTCGATGAAAATTGGTCATTGTTTAGAGATGAGATTACTTTATTAGTCGACAAATACGTCCCTGAAATTGCCATATCTAATGATAAGAGAAACGCATGGTTTAACAAATGTTTGCGAACTTTGAGGAATCGAAAAAAAAGGCTGTATAGGACCGCGATGCACGCTTGTAGTGCCTCTGCTTGGAATTCATATAAGGAATGTCTTAAAAGTTATACTTCTGCGTTATTCACTGCTAAAGACAAGTATTTTAAACATGACCTACCTTCATTATTAAAATGCAATCCCAGAAAATTTTGGCAACAATTATCACCAGCTTCTGCTGTGACAGATATTACTTTGAAAGGCAAAAATCAATTACCTCTCCCATGAGACCAGTGTGCAAGTGCATTTAACACATTTTTTTCTTCTGTTTTCACACGGGAAGATCATTCTAGCATTCCTGAGTTTCCGGAACTTGATTACCCTTTCATGGCACCCGTAGATATTAACATTGAGGGCATCATTAAACTAATCAACAACCTCAAAGTTTCTACTTCTAGTGGTCTAGATAATATCAATTCAAAGATACTAAAAAATACAATTCCCACGTCCTCTCAAATATTATTTCACATTTTCAGACAGTCTTTGTGTACCGGTCAGCTTCCTAGGGACTGGAAAGTCGCAAAAGTTATTCCCATATTTAAAGCAGGATGTAAAGATCAGGTTGAAAATTATCGTCCCATCTCGTTAACCTCTATCAGCTGTAAATTACTTGAACATATCATTGCTTCTCACATTTACAGTCATCTTGAATCAAACGATTTTTTTAGTTCCACCCAACATGGCTTTAGGAAAGGTTTCTCTTGCGATACACAACTACTTGAATTCACGACAGATCTACAGACTAACTTGGACATGAACACACAGACAGATTGCGCTTTCCTCGATTTTTCGAAGGCCTTTGACCGTGTCGCCCATTGTCGTCTGATTTCCAAACTGTCTTCTCTTAAATTGGACTCCTTAACGCTATCATGGCTCCGAAATTTTCTTTCATTTCGGGAACAGCTCACATTTGCAAATGATTCTCATTCAGATATCGCAGAAGTCACTTCAGGAGTGCCGCAGGGTAGCGTCCTTGGCCCTCTACTCTTTTTAATCTTCATCAACGATCTGCCGACTAACATTTCATCCCGTATACGCCTGTTCGCAGACGACTGTGTCATTTATCGAACCATAACATCTCCCTCTGATCATGAGGCCCTTCAAGGTGACCTAGACCTCGTTTGCAGTTGGTGTAATAAGTGGTTAATGAGCTTGAACACTTCAAAATGTAAAATAATGTCGGTTTCCCGAAAAACCTCGATTTCCACTTTTTCATACAAAATTAAAAATAGCGAAGTATCTCGAACCACATCATACAAATATCTAGGGGTTATTATTGACTCTAAACTTTCATGGTCTTCCCACATAACTTCCATTTGTTCCAAGGCATCCAAAACACTAGGTTATTTACGTCGAAATCTCCATTACTCCACATCGAGCGTCCGCAAAATAGCCTATTTAACATTCGTACGTCCACAGTTAGAATATGCCTCACCAGTTTGGTCACCTTATCAACACTATTTAATACAGATGATCGAAGCCATTCAAAACAGAGCAGCCCGCTTCATCACTCAGAACTACCAATGTCACAGCAGTGTATCACAAATTAAACGCGAGATCGGTTTACAACCATTGGATATCCCCCACGGATCAGTCCTTGGTCCCCACCTATTTCTAATATATGTCAATGACCTGCCCGATGATGTAACCTGCAGCGTTCGCATGTTCGCCGACGATTGTGCCATTTATCACACTATCAGTAACCCGCATGATCACGTACATCTCCAAACAAATCTTAACAGCGTGCTCAATTGGTGTAACACATGGTTAATGACCCTTAATCCTTCTAAATGTAAACTTTTGTCTTTTTCCCGTCACCACAGCCCATATCGTTTCCAGTATTCTATCGCTAACACCCCCATTGCATCAGTACCATCTTATAAATTCTTCGGAGTAACCTTGTCGTATGACTTGTCATGGCGTACCCACATTGCTAATATCATTTAAGCATCCAATAACGCACTCGGTTTCCTCAAGCGCCATCTCCGCCTTCCACCCCCACATGTAAAATTGCTTGCCTACAAATCCCTAATTAAACCGAAATTACAATATGCATCCGCCATATGCCGCCCACATCAAACGTATTTAACCAATGCATTAGAAGCGGTACAAAACCGTGCCGCTAGAGTCATTCACTCAACTTACTCATACGATATCAGCATCTCATCTTTGAAAGCGAAATCTGAACTGCCATCCCTTTCCTTGTGCCGACGCACTGCAACTCTCGTGCTCTTTCACGAAATCTTTCATTCTTCGCTAAATCAGCCACCTTACATAACAGCCGCCGCTCGCATATCTCATCGAACCAGTCATCCATTTCAGGTTGCCCCCCCCCATCTTCGCGTACCACTACATTTTTCTGCCTCGTTCTTTTTTCGAGCAGCTACTGACTGGAACGGCCTCCCCCAGGACATCGTCACCATCACCTCATCACCTGCCTTCCAAGACCATGTTATCGGTCATCTTCAAAACTAAAGCAATTTTCAGTGCTTATTGGTATCCCTGAATAAAACCCCACCCCTTATGTAATGCCCCTCCAAGAAAGGGGGGGGGGGGCTTTAAGGTAATAAACTGAACTGAACTGAACTGAACGAAGTCGAAACTTAAACAACTCCCATTGCAACACCACAGCTACATCGTAAGAAATCGGATTTGAGCTGTAATCGTTATTTTGACTCTCTCTGCGCAATCTTCCACACTGAGCTACTTTACCAGCCTGGATGAAGCAGACGACAAAACAATTCGCAGCATATCCACGGAGTGAATGATGATGAGTGGGCGAAACTCCGGAGGTTCATCGTAGATCGTGCCGAGTTCCGGATTAATTTAGTTAACGCGCACGCTACGAATCCTTATGGTTCAACTACGCACAAGTGAAATCTCCCACCGGCACATCATTGCAAGTCAAGATCTAGTGCCTATATATATATATATATGGGTGGCCGGTGAACGCTTCTCCAGCGCGAGCATTCGGTATTTTTCAATCAAGAAACTCGCTAGACGACGCTGCCTGCGCCAACGTTGTCTCTCGCGGGTGAGGGCGCGTTCTCCTTCTTTGCGAGCAGGTAGAGCGTTCATCGAAGAAAGAGCGTTTCCATAGGCAACGCGCGCCTTTTGCTCTCTCTCTCTCACAAGACAGCAGATGGAAGAGTGAGAGAACTCGCGCGCCGGGAGGCACGCGCCAAGGGGAAACGCGAGCCTCCCGGCGCTGCTACTACTGCTACTACTGCTACTACAACGACGACAGGGGAGGGAACGACCCACACCCTAAGGAGCTTCGCCCCGAAAAATTGAAAACGCGGTTCGTACATGAACATAAATATTGCGAAGAGGAAAAAGAAGAAACCACCGTGGCCACGCTCTCGCGCGCTCGTGCGGCGTAGAAGATTCGTCTAGCTTTAAGGGTTCAGGAAGACGCCGACACTACCCTTTTTGTTCCCGGCCTCGGCGGTTGCCTTTTCGATGGAGGCGAAAATGCCAGAGGCCCGTGTACTGTGCGTTGTCAGTGCACGTTAAAGAACCCCAGGTGGTCGAAATTTCCGGAGCCCTCCACTACGGCCTTTCTCTCCTCTCTATCTCTTTCACTCCCTTTCCCCTACCCTTACGGACGCTTAGCCGTGCTCCCTACATGGGCTGCAGAAATTAGCGTCCTTTCCTAACCGAACCACAATCAATCAATCAATCAATCAATCAATCAATAGCGAATCAGCGTCGTTTTCAAGCGCCAATATTGTGCTGTCCTAAGAACAGACGTAAGGAAGGGAAGGGAGGGGGGGCACAGAGACGCGCAGCGCCACCTACAAACTGGTTTTATAAGGGCAAAAATAGTGCCCCTTCCCATGCTGGACATGCTTCAGAAACGTCCTTTCATGATACCTCTCTTTCGCTATTCGATGCCGAGATGCACATGTTTAACATACACCTGTAATCAGAAATATGAATCTGCTTTGTTTCGTCATTGCCCTGTGTTGCGCATCTGCATGTGTGGCAAGACACCACTTCTCCGTTTCCAATAAACTAAGATTTGTTAGTAGTTGGCCTTCTGTATGTCTGCGTCTCCCCATACGTCTCTCGTTTCAGCGCACTTTTACCGTATGTACAAATTGGCACCAAGTTGCCAAACAAGAAATCGCATTAGTTTGAATAGACTAATGAGTAAATATATATAGAAGAGGGCGGAAGGGGAGTGAATTGCTTTTGCTGCAGCGATTACTGATGCTGACGGATGCTCTGTTTCTGTATTAAAAGAATTCATTGTTCTTAGCCCCAACTGGGCTACTCTTTCTACTTCTAACAACTTTCGTAAGCAGCTTAAATGTCTCCAAGTTTGTACTTACATAATGGATGGCCTGGCCTCAAATATATTTTTACCCCTCCCTTCACTGGACATGCTTCGGAGACGTGTGTTGTACGCGTGTGTGACATTTCCCTCTCTATGCATATGGCTACAGCAAAGAACGCAGAAATTAGAACTGTTGACAACAGGATGACTCGAAACAACTTTGCAGGTTCTATTGCACCCTCACACATGCGAAGAATGCGCTTATGACAGGTACGCTGGATACTGGACATGAATATTCTCGTAGCCTGCGGGCGAACCGTTCATCACGGAGGTGCTCGAAAAGGACGCACTGTGCAATCCACGCAAAACGCACCATCAAGTAGCGAGCACCAGCAAAGAATGCCGCCAGTGGGAGCTGGCCCAAGGGGTTATAGGCACGCGCGGATATACAGGTTCATGTCCTTGCCTTCTCGGTACACGGTGAAGAAAAATATTACGTCTTTTTTTAGGGGCAAAGCTCCTTTGGGTGTGGGGCGTATTAGTAGTAGTATTAGTAGTATTATTAGTAGTATTAGTAGTAGTAGTATGTACTCTGTATTAGTAGTAGTAGTATGTATGTAGCCACCTCGCGCCGCCGGGAGGCTCGCGCTCGAGACCTCGCGCGCCGGGAAGCTCGCCCTCGCCCTCGGCGCGTGCCTCCCGGCGCGCGAGCTCTCTCACTCTTCCATCAGCTGTCTTGTGAGGGAGAGAGAGACAGAGAGATACAGAGAGCGAAAGGCGCGCGTTGACTATGGAAAGGCTCTTTCTTCGATGAACGCTCTACCAGCTCGCAAAGAAGGAGAACGCGCCCTCGCCCGCGAGAGGCAACGTTGACGCAGGCAGCGCCTCCTAGCGAGTTTCTTGATTGAAAAATACCGACTGCTCGCGCTGGAGAACCGTTCACCGGCCACCCATATATATATATATATATATATATATATATATATATATATATATATAGGCACTCGATCTTGACTTGCAATGATGTGCCGGTGGGAGATTTCACTTGTGCGTAGTTGAGCCATAAGGATTCGTAACGTGCGCGTTAACTAAATTAATCCGGAAGTCGACAGGATCTACGATGAACTTCCGGAGCTTCGCCCACTCATCATCATTTACTCCGTGGATATGCTGTGAATTTTTTTAGTAAGAGGTTGCGGCGTCTATCACGGTCAAGGTAGTCGTTTATTCGATGAAGGCGAAAACGCTAGAGACCTGGCGCAATCAGTATACGTTAAATAACCCCAAGTGTTTAATTTCCGGAGCCCTCCGCAACAGAGTGCCTACGTAAATCGCAAAATGCTATTACATATCAATATTACATACTCCCAAGTACGACAAACTTCACATTAGCAATTAATTCACCGCGAGATTCACTTGAATTTCCTACTGAACGTTTGATGGCCGAGATTACGCTTTCCTTGCTTTGCTATTGCAATGACGTGGTTGTATTGGCACTCGGTCAGATTTCTTCGAAGAGCAGTATTAGCTATCGCCTGCAGTAATTGTGGAGTTACTGAATGATATCACCGGTACACATCTTCAAAGGGCCAGATAAGATGCATAACAGGCGTCTTACGCCTGGTTACCTGAAGCACTCCCGCGCTAAAGATATTTTTCTCAGCCAACTTGTTCGTCGCAGTAAGTTGCATAGGCACGTTTCCTGCCTTTGCCCTTCGCCACATCTATGCATGTTAAAGGGCAATTCCGGCGGTTTTTCCACCATATTCTGATATCGCTGATTCACAATGCTACTGACAGCCCTGGATCAGCCAGGGTCAATCAGTTTGCTCAGAAACTCGCCAATAATTTTAAATTACGGAATGAAATATCTGTTGAAACCGAAACCGATACAGGTATAGGGTCGGTGCAGCGTACGCGATGACGTCACTACCTCCCCGCCAACGGAGATATGGAGCTGATGCCAAAAATAATGAAAGTGGCGATGGCATCCAACGATGTTTTGAGCTCTTCTGAACTTGGCAACGACGGTTTAAGCGGTGAAGTATCGCTGTTTTGCCTTAGACGGCCCGCCTTCTCGGGAGGCTGCGTTGGAGGTAACGACGTCAAGAACACAGATTAGTTCGCGTGAGAATCCGCTAAAAACATTTGAAAATCATTTTCAGGAAAACTAAATAACTTGCAACCGCCTGGCTTGGCATAGATCACGGCAGCATTGAGGAATACATATACTGAAAATTTCATTGAGATAAGTGGACAAAGAAAAGTCGCCGGAGTTTGCCCTTTATCTATATGCGTGCCTAGGCGACATAAGACTCGTCGGCCGCGACAAAATATCACTTCTTAACGCAGCTGTTTCACGGTACACCTCATCGTAGTCGTTTGATGTTGTCGGCCAACGGTATCAGCGAGGTTCCACAACACAGCGAGGTTGCTCAATACAGCCAGTCACCATACGTTTTCATTGTATTGGCGAGGTCATTAGCTGCACTCTTCGCAGTACGACATCCCGGCATAAAACAACAGACCTCATTGGCTAAAGGCTGTCACGTGAAGTTTGGAGGAGCACTCGGCGAGGGAAAGACCGCACCGGCGAGACGGCGCATAGCAACGGAAGGAGTGAAATTGGCGGGAAATAGAGTTCGATCATAAAACACCTCCAACTCCGCTATTACTACACCGCTTCGAAAAATTTTCGCGGCTGCGTTTTTCTTCCCCACTCGTGTACAACTGCAGCGCCAAAATCAAATTTATACCGCAGGGAGGTTTTGGGGGTATCAAAAGGGCGGTTAAAATGTTGGTTATGAGGATTAGACAAACGAGAATGGAAACAAACTCCTCTGCTCTGGCTCACGTGGAGCAGCACTTCGCAGCATTGCAGATGTTCTGTCGTGGACAAGTGCCCAGGACACGGCATCCAAAGAAAACCTCACTTTTCGGCCGGCAAACACCGCTTTTTAAACAAAATTTACAGCCCGTCGCTGTTTCGACCTACGGACGCCTGCTAAATCAGGACGATGCAATAACGGAGAATGGAATGCGCCTTTGCTGCAGAGCATGTACCCCCCCCCCCCCGAAAATAGCCCGTCTTACAACAGCTCAGTTCGCGTTGGAGAACCAACCTCCCAGAACCACGACATGATTATGAGAGGCGACATAGTGGAGGGCTCTGGAAATTTCAACCACCTGGGGTTCTTTAACGTGCACTGACATCGCACAGTACGCGGCCCTCAACATTTCGCCTTCACCGAAATGCAGCCGCCGCGGCCGGGATTCGATCCCGCGGCCCTCGAATCAGCAGCCGAGTGTCATAGCCACTACACCACCGTGACGTCGCAAGTGAGGGAGAACCAACGGTGTGGCAGGTACATTGAATGCAAACAAAAACCATTTGGCGTCTATTTTTTTCACGTATAAGTGGTTCAGAGAGGTGCCGCCACATACGCTCCTGTAACATTGAGTTTGTATATTAGGGGCGAAGCTCCTTAGGGCGTGGTCGTTCCCTCCTCCGCATGTATGTAGCCACCTCTAGTTTAGTTTATGAATGGCTCAATAGATGGCGTTGTGTGTCCAGGCTGGTGTAGTGGCTATGACACTCGGCTGCTGATTCGAGGGCCGCGGGATCGAATAATCCTCGGGGCCGAAATAATCCTCTTAGGAGATATGAATGCTCATGTGCATGACCTCGACGGATATACAGATTATAACGGGAAGTTGATGGTAGAGCTCTGCGAACAACATAGTCTCGATATAGTTAACATGAGTCCTAAGTGCGATGGGCAGGTAACATGGGAGGTCGGAAGCAGGCAGTCAACAATCGATTACTGCCTCATGACAGAAGGAATTCACGAAAAGTTGAGACAAATGAGCATAGATGAGGAAGGGAGTAGCAGCTTGGGGAGTGACCACAAACGCATAACTTTGCGAATGGGATATGTAGATCATAAAGAGAGCATCGAATTAAAGTCGGGCAGCTCCTTTCTAAGTGAAAAACAAATTAGGAACGTAGTCGCAACAACCGAGGACATAGTGAGCAGAAC
The DNA here is from genome assembly GCA_013339685.2 of Hyalomma asiaticum. Classification (NCBI taxonomy): domain Eukaryota; kingdom Metazoa; phylum Arthropoda; class Arachnida; order Ixodida; family Ixodidae; genus Hyalomma; species Hyalomma asiaticum. Next base: position 217,791 of record JABSTT010001753.1, read on the forward strand.
AAGAGGCAAAGTGTGGGATTATAATGAGCTTATTAATCTAATAAGGACTGAAGTTACGAAAGAGAAACAAAAGAGTTGCTGGAGGGGAAAGCGAAAGCCAAAACGATGGTGCAACAGGGAAATTCAGGACGCAATTGAGAATCGACGGGAAGCATCTCGAATACATAGGCAGGCAAAAAAGGAGCAGAGGCCACAAGACGAGCTCAAGCAAAAATGGGAAACATATCTCGAGGAAAAAGCCCTGGTGCAGAGTTTAGTTGAAGCCAAGATTAAAGGCCAAAGTGAACGTTGGATATCGGACATTCGCGAAAAGAAGGACGCATCTAGGCTTTTCTGGAACCACCTGCAATCGCTGGGGAAGAAAACTGTAACTATGCAACGGCATATTGTGGATGAAGAAGGAAATAAATTGGAGGGGTACGACGCATTGACTTATATTCGAAACGCAACAGCCGATTCCTTTAAGAAGCATGACGAGGCTCCCTTTACGACGTGTAACAGTAGCAAGGGAGACCAAGTGGAAGAACTAGTTCTGGAAAATTTCAATTGGAAGAAGGCGGAGGAAATGATTCCCAAACGAACAGCCACAGGATTAGATGGGGTTAGCATTACTGTAATAAATGAGCTCGGAAGAAACAGCAAAGAAGCCCTATTAAAAGCAATTGAAAAAAGGTTAAAGGACAGGCGAATACCGGACAGTTGGCGTCAAAGTAGGATGAAGTTCATTTATAAGGGCAAGGGAGAGAAAAATAACATTCGCTCCTATACACCACTGACCATTACATCAGTACTCTACAGGTTGGCGATGCAGGCAATTAAATTGAAAATGCAGATATGGACAGAGCTTAATGGCACTTTTCGCGAACTCCAAAATGGATTTCGAGTCGACAGGAGATTAGATGATAACCTTTTTGCGCTTACGCAGTGTATAGAAATAGCCGGAAAAGAGAACAGACCTCTACATTTGGCATTTTTGTATATTAAGGGTGCGTATGACAATGTGAATCAGAATATTTTATGGGACATAATGAAAGAGGCTGGTATAGGGGATGACTGTATAGAGCTCTTAAAGGAAATATACAGTGGAAATACAGTATGTGTGGAATGGGAAGGTGTGGCGAGTAATGGTAGAATGGAGGCCGTCGATATAGGTAAAGGGTTGAGGCAGGGATGCCCGTTGTCCCCACTATTATTCAT